>CAJGYO010000553.1:0-118892 GCA_904845875.1 Miscanthus lutarioriparius
CGCCGACTCCAGGCAGTCGAACAGCGCCGCGTAGTAGTTGAGCGCCTCCACGAACACTCCGTCAGCGGCGCCGCGTTGTGCGACGCCTCCTGCTCCGTCACCACCACCACCTTGGCGACAGGCCCCAGCGCGCCAGGGAACGCGTCGGCGCGCGACGTCGTCAGGGACCCCGGTCCAGGCTCCGCTGCCCGCTTGTTCGTGTCCCCGCCTTTGCCGTTGCTGCTCTGGTGGTGGTGGCCGTCCTGCCGGAGGTATCGTCGTCAGAGCCAGGAGGCGGTGCAGCTGCAGGCTAGAGGTGACGGCGAGCGCCTCGCCGGTCTTCACGCGGGCGACTCACGTCCAGCGCCTCGAGCCGGGACACGACGGGTTGAACTGGAACGGCACGTCCAGCCGCTCCGCCTCCTTGGTGAGCGCCATGGCCGTCTGCGTGAGCACGTCCCTGTGCTCGTGCACGGCGGTGAGCAGAGAGTGCGGCGGGCCCTCGGGCGCGCAGCAAGGAGGTGCAGCAGCTCGAGCCACTGCGTGGCGTGGCGCCGCCGAGGTCACGACGTGCACGATCTTCTCCGACTCCATGGCCTCCAGGACGGACTGGTTGGCGGCGGCGCCCGCGAGGCGGAGGAACGGGCAGAGGTCGAGAGTGGCGCCTCGCAGCAGCGAGCTCGGCGGGCGTGGGGCCGCACAGGGCAGGAGCAGCGCGCGGCACAGCCAGGCCGCGCGCAGAGCGCGCCGCGCCAGCTTGCCTCCGCGAGGCGGCGGCCACGCTGCATGGCGTCGCCGTCGGGGGACGCCAGCGACGCGATGTGCTCGAGCGCCGCGTTGGCGGCGTCAGTCGCGCACGCGGCGGCCGCTGCAGTTGAGAGGAGGTGGATGAGGCAGGAGCCCGCGCTCGTCGGGCGGAGCTCGCGCGCCAGCCACGGCGGCGTCAGGGGACGCCGCCGCCAGCCCGGGGATGTGTGGAGCGGCATGGTGGAGAAGTTGTGCAGCAGGGACGATGACCGACGACGAGGAGCCGTCCTGGACCATCAGGCAGCCTTCCTTCGCCTTCCTTTCTGGCACGGCGACGCGACGTTGACGCGACCACCGCTGTAATTTGCTCTTCCGTGAAGCAAGCAAAGCTCTAAAGCTTGTGTGCTTGGTGGTGTGGATTATACGACCGCCGAAATGTTATGGCCGAGGAACCTCTGGGATGATGGCACAAGGTCTGTTCTCCTCTCTTGGTCGTCGCTGACGAACACGGCCTGCAGGCAGCCAAGAAAGGTAAAGTCAGTGGGGTGAGCGGAGGCGACCTACCAAAAGCCTGCAGCAGCCTGTATCTGCATGGAGAAAGGAGGAGGGAGGTGGGGCGGTGCGTGCTGAGCCTGAGGAAGGAGACAGAGCAAGAAATCAAGAAGCCATAGTAATCATAAATAATGGACCAGACCAGCTTTGGCCGCGCAATGGATGGAAGCGCAGAACGTCCACACAGCAGCGTAGCGGTATGAACACGGACACGGACACGAAGAAAGAGGGGAGAGGCAGGCAGAGGAGGAGGAAAGTGCTGCAGGCGAAACGGCCAAGGAGGTGGCAGCAAACAGGAACAGCTCGAGGAAGAAGAATACAAGCCCGATGGTATGGCCGTGGATGGGGAAGAAGACGAGAGAAATCACTGGGCTGGTACTGGGTGGGGAGCAGAGGCGCCATTTATCTGCACTCTTTCATCACGCACGGGCAGAGGCAGGCAGGGCTGGGGCGGCAGTGAGAGTCAATACCAGACCAGACGAAGCTTTATTGTATTTTACAGTAAAACATTCCACGGTGGCGTGCTTGCTCATGGCAGGGGACGGACAGGGGAGGAGAGAATAGAGGGGAGGGAGCACAGGCACAGCGTCGCCGTGGCCATAATGACTCAGGACAGAAGCTGCATGTAAAACGGGCTCTGCAAAGAGAAGGGAAGTAGCATCCACCTCAGGAGGGAGCCTTTGTGGACGAGCAGCGGCGCCGCAGTAGCGAAGATACGCTCACCGGCAGCGCCACCTAGAAGCAAAAGAGAAGGGAGAAAAGAGGCGCGAGGAGACGGCAGGGCCGACCAGATGGGGGTAGGCCGGAACAGAAGGAAGGGGACGGCGAACGCCTCAGCGAGGCAGCGAGGGAGGAGGCCTGGCGCAGTCAGGCTGCTGGTGAGATTTTTGGGGTGTAGTGCTGGTGGCGACAAAAGGGGGCTTTTGTCCGCACCTCCGCACTCCGGCACCTGCGCGCGCGAGGCCACGCCACGCCACGCCGCACCGGCCTCTCTGCCGCCGCGACCTGCTCAGAGAGGTCTGGGCCTGCTTGTGCAGGAATTTCAGCCGAGGGCAGTGCTTGCTGGCCCTTTCGCCTCCGGACTGCGTGGACTCTCGACCCTATTGCGCAGCCTGGTTGCGCCTCTCTGCTCGCCATGGAACAAAACCAAAACCGTTTCTGCTTATTTTGCTCTGGACTCCCACTCCGAGACGGGCTGGACTCTTGCCGTAATTTGGTGAGGAGGCGCTGGATTCCTCTTCGGCGTACTCCTCCATCCCTTTCCATCGGTCTGCTACCACCCCAAATGTATTTCACTTTGACTAAATATCTGAAAAAAATAACTAATAATTATATCGTGACAATTAATATCGCTTAAATAGATAGTTAGTTCATTTTATGTAATAAATTAATTTAGATCTCTGAAACGTTCATGCATATTATATCACTCACCTAGTTAAACTCGAAAGAAAGCCGATCAATAATGCTCTTAAGAGAGCGATTGACAAAAGGTAAGGCAGAAAGAATAACGGTGTGTCTGCATTTACACCTTGAGTTCCACGGGCCATCATGACAACTTGAGCAAAGCTCCTAAATCATACCTTTGTTTTTGATTTGGGTACTCAACCCCAGTATGTTAGCCTAACTTATAAGCTTTCACTCTAGCGGAGGCACCCAAGCGAAGCCTCCTCAAAATTCCATCCTTATAGCCACTGACACATGGGATCTGTCGGTAAGTGGGACTCTCCCTGCCTCCTCCCTCCTCCTCCCTCTCTCTCTCTCTCTCTCTCTCTCTCTCTCTCTCTCTCTCTCTCTCCAGTTCTTTGACCCGAGACAGTCTGTGACCAGGCTAACAGCGTCCAGAGGGAGGGCTGATGGCAAATGGAGGTGCCATCAGATCCCTTGACACCGGAGCCCACTGGGTCAGTGTCATGCGGATCTAGCCGCCAACTCCCTTCTAATCCCGCCCACATCAGAAAGCACCAAGAGTAGAGAGATTGTGTTATAGGAGCTCGCTATGGACGGAAGCCATGGGAGAGGTGGCTGGAGGATGAGGCCATGAGAGATAATGCGAGCTGTGAGGGAAGCTTGACTAAGTTGTTATCCGTAGTGAGGATTGCTTTTTCGCCATGACCTGGAGTGCCATGTCAAAATCTGGTGTAGATGCAAGCATAGGCTGCCGTCCTGCTAAGTGCAAGCATGGGGAGGAACCGATGGATCGTGACTAAAGTTGAGCACCTAGGATTTTGTCCCTTGGGAGGATTTGGATGCCCACTCAAATTTGTTGGCCCGCTTAGTGGCTCTACTGAACTTGATTTTTTTTAGTGGGCACCTAAATTTTTATTAGAGTTGTTAACTCTCTACCAGCCCTGCCCAGAATTTGATATAGCATGAGTAATGAAAATTTAATATACTTTTTTGCCTTAAAAATTTAATATATACTTGGTAAATTTAGCATATACGTACCTCAACTTATCACAGTGGATATCTTTATTTAAATGGATAATGTGGTAGGAAAAAATTGGACAGGGCTGGAGGGGGAGGGTCTTTTGCTATTCCGAGGGCAGGATAAGGGCCTGGGGCCCTCAGAGGCGCAAAGCAGGTCACTGGTACGTGTACGGGAGTAGACTTTATGTCTCGTCGTCATAATATAAATAATAAATAAATGCAATTAGGAAAAAGCCATCCGGGCATCCACGGGGCTTGTCGCGGTGTGGCCAGCGCCGGAATAAGGCCTCCTCGTTATTCCTCCGAGCCCGCAACGCGACGACGGTGCCGCAACAAAACAAAATTCCCCGCTTGTTTGTTTCCTGCCCGATGCTCTGGTCTCCCTTATATACAGTATAGATCCGTGTGCTACGGTGCCTGCTTTCCTTTCACACGATTATAGTGCGTGGTGCTACTATCTTTATTTTGTACTAGATTTTTTTTTTTTTGAAACATTGGTAGTACTCCTAGTACAAATATGCTAGCTCAAGAACAGCTCAAACAGACAGAGCAGGGGAAGCCTATGAAAAAAGAAAACGGAAAAGCATAGAGAGAAGATTATAAATGTCAACATTAATTTTTTTTCTTAAATTTATTTATTTTATAAAAAAATCGACTAAGACAAAGCCGCGTGCTCCAGCGAATTGGGCCATATATCGTTTGTTATTCTTGCTTGCAAAATAGTCGGTTAAAATTATTCACTACTAGTTTGCTCGAAACCAGTAGTGAGACTTCTACGAAGGTAAAAGCGACTTTGTGTGTTGATTTTTGCTGTCAATAATATATCTATTTAAAGTCATCTTTCTACTCGTCTCCAAATAGAAGAAGTTCTTGCTTTCGAGAAATCAACCGCATTTTTAACTTTGACCAATTATATATAAAATTATTAATATTTAATTAATATTAATAGATAGATCATTGAATATACTTTCATATAAACTTATTTGGAGATATAAATGTTCAGATTTTTTACAAACCTAGTCAAAGTTGAGAAAGTTTGACCTACACACATCCATAACGCCTTACTTTTCTAAGACGAGGGAGTAAATGTTAATGACATTTTCTATGGATTTAGTTAAATTTTATTTAAATAATGACCCTGACCATCTAAAATTATAACAGATTTGGACAGAGGTAGTACTACTATACAAGGGATATTTTATCCTAAAGGCATGCTCAAGCCTTTCTGACGTCCGGGACACTCACGTCTATAGATCAGTTTTCCACGCCGCATTGGCCACCACGAGGCCTGTGCGTTGCATAGAACATCACCTGCATCGAGAAGAGGGGAGGGACGGATGCCCTGGCCAGCCTCAAGACCCGGAGAAGGAAGAGACATCGAGCGCAGTAGCAAAAAGAAACGATGAAGATGCAACATCTGACATCTACTTTAAAACATCCATATACAACACTTGGCAAGATATGTCCGAAGGCGAGATGAAACACTTGAAACA
Organism: Miscanthus lutarioriparius; assembly: GCA_904845875.1. NCBI lineage: Eukaryota > Viridiplantae > Streptophyta > Magnoliopsida > Poales > Poaceae > Miscanthus > Miscanthus lutarioriparius. Next base: position 5,199 of record CAJGYO010000553.1, read on the forward strand.
TGTATCCTAAACACGAAAAACACCTAAAAACACTAAAAAACCATTGTAAAAATATCACAACATTCAGGATAAAACACTTACAACATATATGTGTGAAAGCATATGCAACATCTAAATAAACACACTTGCAACATATGTCCTAAAAAAAAAAAATGATGAAATATTGGGGAATGTAATCTTGCAAACATACATGTACAACTATTGCAACATCCGATCTACTTGAAACATATGCTATGAAAATACTTGTAACATATCTCTGAAACATCTCAAACACTTGAAACATATTACTTAAAACATGTGTTTTTCACCTTCTTCCATAACGATACAACAAGCAGTAGCGGGGATGGGGCGACAGCAGGGCGGCGCTGCCGTGGCTCCTCCGGAGGTGGCGGAGGAGGCGAGGACGAGCAGGCGACTTTTTACCCTTCTACGAACTACTGGCCGTTGTAAAAGGCGGCGGAGAGTGAGGTGGGGACAAGCTAGCGTGTCCCCACGCCGCCTTCTGGTGAGTGAGGCAGGAGAAAGGAGCGGTCGCCAGTACAGAATGCACTAACGGCGAGTGCACACGGCTAAAGCGAGGATGTGAAAGAAAGAGCATCGGGCGGCCAGACGGTGGCGGTGGAGGCGCCCGAGGAGATGGAGGTGCCAGCGAGGGGTGGGACGGCGTATGGCCACTTATTGTGAGATTTTTTTTTGAGAGCGCATCGAATGGGACAGATGTTCGTGACCAAGCATTATCGATTTTATTTCTTTTGACTGAGAAATATATCACCATCGAGATGGGCAAGCACGGTAACTTGCGTAGTGGGAGCACAAGAATACAACGATGATCTGCTTCGGCGACGGACGGATGGACGCGTCTGAATGGAACCTCTGAACCACAGTGTCGTAGCTGAATGAATGAATAGATAATGAATGAACGCACGCATGCATAGGACGTAGAGGCGAGGTAGTTACCTGCTTGTACGCGCAAGGCGACGCGCGAGCGCGGCACGCGGGCGGGCGCGTCCGTCCAACCAAGCGCGGCGCGCCAGGCCAAACGAAACGAAGGGAGGTGTGCCTCCCGCGTCCGCCCGCGGCCGCATCCAGAACCCACCCACGCGACACGCGGGGGGAGGACGACAAGGGTCCCGGCCCGGCCCGTCGCGTAGCGCGTCGGCTCCCTGGTAAAAGACGAGACGGGGAGCTGATGAGGCGGCTTTTGGCTTTGGGAAGCGGACGTGCGGCGACCTGCCCTGCCTGCGATCCGCGGGTACCCGCGCCGTGTCCTCCTATGATTCTGTGGCTGGGACCCAGCCTGGCTCCGAGTCCCAAATCCATCCGCTCTCTCGCAGAGCCCCAGTCGCAGAGCGGACCTGATTTCGAACGGAACGAGCCCATCCACCACCCGGCTGTCGGCTCGGTTCGCCGCCCCAGATTCTGGGTTTTCGGCTCTGCCAGCCGACTTTTTTTTGTTTTAGCCCACCCTCTTTTTTTAAGATTTGCTTTGGCGACGAGTCCTGGGATTAGTCTTTTGTACATTGTCGTTGACGCTAAGCTAATATCTGCGTGGCGCGGATATGTCCTAAGGCGGCAGCTCGTAAAGGCACTAAAGATCTTAACATCGAGCTCGACAGCCAAATGCTACGGTTACGCTAACTATGGAAATTGCCAAATTTGAATTGTTTTCATGACTTGGATATTGAGAAATGTGGCTAACTCTAGAGTTTTACGGTGACTTACTTTATAATCACTTAAAAGCAGTCTAGAAATCTTTAAAATAAAAAATAATCTAAGGTTTATGTTCAATTTTTATTTTTTTCTGCCCTTTTTGAAAGTTTGTCACAAATATACTCTTGGAGTGTACTTTCAAAATCTAGATCTTCACTTCTGGTGTCGTAGTAATTGGCGCTAGGTCTTGTGCTTTACTTCTCACCGAGGCGTATGGCAACCGGGCCTGACGCCATAGATCTTGACGCCGTAGAATCTTATACGACCTTGGCGCCCTACATCTTTGGGCCCGTGCACACGACATGTGGGCTCCTCCTTTCTTTCTCTCGTCTTCCTCTTCCTCTTTCTTCCTCTGCGTTAGATGCGACTCCAGAAACGCCATGGGTCAGCCGCGACCACCACGCCCACCCTGGGTCCTCCACACTGTACCACCGAGGCGGCAAGCAAGCCCGTAGCGTCCTCACCGCTCGCCACAGCAGCCGCTCCCCGCCTCGCCCTTAGGCGCCTCTTCACACGCCGCCACGCGCTCCACGATGTCGTTGCGCCCGCGCCTTACTGCCGGGCTGGCCGCCGTCATTACGCCTGCGTCCATCAGCCTTAGCCGCGCCCCCACCTGGGCCACCAGTCCTCCCCTCCTCCCGGCGGCGCCGCCGCATGACCTTGTTGTCGATCCTGTTGTTCGTGTGGCGAATCTGCTCCACCCAGCGCGACCGACCTCGGCTCCAATGTCCATGAGGCGAGCCCTCTCCCGCCGACCACCGATCCCCGGCCACCGGGTTGTTCCATTGCTACCTGCGTAGCCCTCAAAGTGCCGCAGAAGGCACTTGGAAAGGGAGACGAGAGGGAGGGGCTGGTGTAAAACTTCAAAGGCGCGACACCACGCCATAGTCCATAAGTTTGGCTAGTCTTTTTCGCCTCCAAATCACGTGCTATATTTGTTGCATTAGGTCAGGATAGGTAAAATTTGTGAATATGCAATGTAAGTACTTAGTTACCTTGAATTGTAGCTCTAGTTTGATTATTTGGTACTTACTATTAAATGTGATGATGTAGGTAGTTGATTTACTTAGTGAGATAGGTATGTATATAGATACATACATAGATATAGTTAGATAGCTAGTTGTATATTTAGTTATTTAGGTAGGATTTAGCTATTTAGTTACTAGATTATATCTATATACCTAGTTATTAACCTATTTACTTAGGTTGTAGTTAGTTAGTATGTATTAGATGGAAATTTATATGAAACTACTTTGGACAAAACGATCGTGTTTGAATTTGTTTATGAACTAATAGATGGACAACCTAGTGAGCATATATCATGGAGGCACCATGGAAAGAGATCGCTTTGGATATGTTGAGTTTGTTGATATGAAAGCGTGCCTATGTTATTCAATGAGAAGCCTTCATTTAGTGAGTTGGTTGCAAGGGCTCGGGAGGAGCTACATTGCCATGGAGATGATGGCATCACAGTTGAGGATGTACTTCACCTAGGTTCCCCTGCCAACATCCTAAGGAAGATGATCCCAATTGGGTGTGTGGATCAGTGGAAGAACTATGTTAGATCGGCTATGAAGAGCCAGTTCCAAAGTTTGGAAGTGGTTGTGTGTTGGGTGGTACTTGATCGCATCCCTCATGGGTTTTCCCGAAATGGGTTAGCATGCACACTTTGACCCTCCCATCCCGGAACTTCGATATGGATGTGAGAGGTTGCACCTACTGGTTCCCGATGCTCAATCTGCCCCAATGAGGTTGTTGGAGATGCTTATGGGACTCATGATGTTGTGGCGATTCTCCTCATGAGATCCCTTTCACACAGTAATCATCCAGAGTAAGTGTCTTATCCACATCGTTATTGGAAGCTTACCCTTTCTTACATCTATTTTTCTCATTCTTTTCTCGTATTTCTACTTATGTTGCGGAGACATTCCTAACAATGTGGATGTGCCCCGATTCTTCGCTGCATAAAGTGCTTTGTGTGGAGATGGAGTTCGTTGCTCCAATAGTGTTGAAACTATGAATGATTCGAGCCATATGAGATGGCAAGGGCTCTTGATTACGATGATGATCGTCCTGTTGGGAAGCTGACGGAGAGTGACGTTGAGATGCTGAGGTGTATCTTTCCTGGCCGTCGTGATCCAAGAGTTCATAAGTTCAGCGATCTTGCTCATTTCGATTAGGCGTGTGCAGTATAGACGTGATGATGAGCTGCTAGAAGCTCTGTGGCTCGGCCCTAACATGGTAATTGAGAAGGTAGGGTATTCAGGACCTCCCCACATCAGAAGAGAGATGGTTGCGGTGTGTTTGTAGTGATACGAAAGAGACCTTACAAGATCTTGCATTCATATATAGAGCGTTGTTACATAGTTGTGTGCATAGGAACGTCTGCCCATGGAGGGTTTGTGCAAAGGAAGCAAAAGGTCACCGTAAAAGTGGAAGATCACAAAAGTTGTCGAGCCACACAATTGTCTTGGCCATGTGCTCACACTAAAGCATCGGTTGACATCTACCCTCATTACCAAGCGGTTGATGGGAATATTGTAGGGGAGAACCCAACATGATGGTCGGGATAATTATCGTGACCGTTGAGGCATTGTATGGAGGTTATGTGATAACTTATGGTAAAGCTTTGAGGGTTAAGCGTGGCGTGGAAAAGATGATATACGGGACCGAGAGGATGGGTATGAAGCGGTTGCTAGTACTTTTCAATGCAATCAAAGTGGTGAATCTAGGCATGCATTATGAGTACATCCCAAAACCAAATGCATGGAAGGATGGGAGGCGAGATATATTCCTCGTGTTTTCTAGTGCTTCCCTCGATTGTGTCGAGGCCTTTAGGCCTTGTCGTCCCGTCTTCTCCATTGATGGTAACGTTCTTGATTGGTAAATACCCGGGGCACACTTCTTATAGCCATATCCTCGTGATCACGAACAACAAGTTGGTTCCTTTGGCATTTGCTTTGATTGAGAAGGAGAACAATAACCGAGTTGGGGATGGTTCTTGAGATTAGTCCGTAAACATGTGGTTGGGCCTAGCGAGGAGGTTGGCATACATATCGATAGGCACCGAAGGGCATACTTAATGCCGTCACGAGAGCGATAGAGGGTGTACACTTTCGTCTTACATCGTTGGTGTACTCGGCACCTTGCCCTCTAGAATCTACTCGGAAGGATGGTGTGAAGGATAACTTTGATCTGTTCTGGGAGGTCGCTTTCGATAGCTTGAGGACAAAGTACTTTCAAAAAAAGTTAGAGCAGCGGTTAGAACCCATCAAATGCAGAAGGTAGACAATGGCTCATAGGTTTGATGAGGGATTTGGAGAACCGGACAAGAGCTCATGACGCTGTGGGTGGATGGAGGTATGAGTTTTAGTGCGACAACATGGCAGAGTCATTCAATAAGTTCTTGTTGGAGATACATTTTATGCACGTGAATGCAATCGTTCAATTCACCTTTCTACAAGCTTGTTGCCCGGTTCAGCGATAGACACGCCCATACAACAAAATTGCGGAGTGATGGAGAGATATGGTCTCAAAACCAATGGCATACCTAGAGAAGGCAAATGAAAGAAATTTGGTACACATGAGGTTACATGTTTTGACCACACCGGGGACTTATCGTGTCGAGCATAGGGGGGGTACAACGTCCGACGACCAGGTCAGAGAGTCGAGGATGCATGTGGTAGTCCTCCAAGATTTCACATGCACTTGTGGTAAACCAAGGCAATATCACTATATATGTTCTCATTTGTTGGCGTAGCTAGGCATCACAACTATAATATCGAGAGCGGGATACCTCACGAGATTAATGTCGACACACTTGTGCACACATGGAGCCCCGCGCCGTGCCTTTCCAGGGACCCTAGAGTGGCCTCCATATGTGGGCTAAAGTACATTGCGGATCTAGCTTACGTTGTTGGAACAAGCGTGAATCCGGGAAGAGGACAAGGCATAGGATGGTTATGGATCGAGATACAGGAAAAATGAGACATGGGGGAGGAACCCCATTTCTTCTTGACCCCTAGGCGGTATGAGTGTGGCAAGTCACGATAGATCGGGCCATAATTCATGCACTTGCCATTAATGATTAGTGAGGTGCGACTATTGGTTGTTTTCATCATTTCATATTTGTCGTATTCATTCCATTAATTATGCATGTCTCAATTTATGCTTCTAATTATGTCAATTACTTATACATTTCTAAGTTTATGTTTCATTGTATATTGAATTTCTATTTTATTGACTTTTTTTGTAGGATGGCGCAATTCCACCTGCTCGACCTGGCGTATGAGGAGACCCATCAAGGATGTCAGATAGCGGAGGGGCAGGTAATAATCTATACGTCTTGTTCAAATTTTTGTAAGCGTACATGTGTTCATGAAGTAACGGGAGACTATGTTTTATTCCATGCAGGACCTTCCGCTCCTTCATCCTAGAACCCACAACGGATTTTTGGACATGTAGTACGATGACAAGTACACTCCTTTCCTGCAAAGAGCTGGCCTAGATGTCATCTCTTTTTAGGTTCATCGTGGGTTGCCCACGTTCAACTTAGCGGCCTTAACTGCGTTGGTTGACATGTATTATCTTCAACCATTGCCTCCATTCGTACGCATTTGTTCATGTGCTTGCCTTTCTAACATGCAATCTTGCTTTGTCTAAAATGTAGGTGGCGGTAGGAGACACATGACTTTCACTTGCCTTTCCAAAATGACAGTCACGCTCCACGACTATTGAAGATGCTAGGTCCGAGGATTCATGGCAATGTAGTGGCCCGGGCCGATGCTTGTGTCGAGAAAGTTGGAGAGCATGAGTAGTGGCCTTCCTTGGGCATGAGTTTGGTGAGCAAGGGGCTCACACTTTTGGAGTTCTAATCTCTTGGCTCGCAAAGAGTTATACAGTGCCACGAGGAGGCGAGCGATGAGAGCAGTTGGAGTACTCTTGCGGGGCATGGATCCTACACCTATTTGCACTTTGCATTCTCTTCCTCGGCTTAATGGGGACACATGTGTGTCGTGGATGCGGGTCCAACAGGCTTGGCCCAGGACGAGGCGGGTCGAGTCTGTTGAGGCTCTATAGTGTTGGCTTTTATTTACCAGCAGCTTTGCGAGGCGTATCATCGGACTTCGTCCTCAGCCTCACTTGGTGGATACATGTACCTACTCCAGTTGTGGATGTGGGCTCGTTTACCAGTTTGCCGTCCCGAGGTCCTGGCTCGTCGTGACTGGTTCCCAGGTCAGCCTCCACGTCGGCAGCCGACTTGGGCGTACCTTTAGGACCAGGTTAGAGTTTAGCACGCGAGGTTAGAGTGGGCATACATTGAGTTTACGAACGAGCTTGACACACTCATGACCTCTAGTGTAAGTAAATTTTATTTTCCATGCTAGTTTGAAATGATTTAGTATAGCATCTAACAACTTGTTTCGACATGTTGCGGTGTGGTGGGAGCCGCAATGCACGATGAGAGAGAGGGCACTTCCTTTTTTGTTGAACAACATGTGTGGGTGTGACTACGTCTTCTCTGAGGATGAGGTGCCCTCTAATCTACTTCTATGCTATCGAGTTCCACCTATCGAGATAGAGTTGCACGCCAATTTGGGTGGAGCGGCTTTGTGCTTAACTCCGTTCTCGATTGGCGTTGACTTACACAAGTAAGTGATTCGCTATTTCAATTACTGTTATAGTCCATTTCCATTAGTTCCTATATAAGATGAAGTAATGATGACGACATTGCACTTTTAATATGGTCACATGTATATGGATTGAGATGAATGTGCATGTATGGAATGCATATATTCATGTCATATTTTTATTTGGTTTGCATAAAAAAACAAAGAAAACTCTGCCGAAATTTTCTGCACAAATTTGTATTACTTCGTATAAAAACTTCACTTACGATGGTGTATGTGATGTGCAGGTTGGATCATCAGAAGAACAGGAAGATTTTTTATTGGGAGAAGCACCACCACTACTACATTGAATAGTGGGAGCTATTGGATGCCAACGTGGACGAGAACGATGAGCCGCACATGAACCGTGAGTACAGGCGCTACCAAGCTTGGTACCAAGGTACGACATGTTGTAGGCTGAGGCTATAATGGACAGAAGATGACTACACCGACATCGAGTCCTCTGAAGACGAAGACACGACGTACGACCAAACTACTTGTGTAGGAAGGCAAGTGGTAAGTCAATTGCCTTATTTTTCTATGTTTAGTTGCATACCAATACAATTTTTGAGAACTTTGTTGTAGGGCAACACCCTCAAATGCTTTCGGTTGAAGAGTGCTTTCGTCAGAGAGTCGGGGACGACAACACGTGTAGCTTCCTAGGCGTAAGATTCTAAAAAATTCTTTCAAGTATAATATTAATACGTTAAATTCTTTTGATTAATATGATTTAGTATATCGAGATTATCGCCACATCGACTATTGGTCGGCGGCTTTCGTTGTGGTTGTAGGGACAGCTAAGACACAAGACGTGCACGTTTTTTTTCGTAGGCGAGGAGGCTTAGGTTCATCTAGCCAAACACCTATAGGGTCCATAGGCATTGCGTATGAGGACGAGGATGAGGAGGACGAGGAGGTGGACTAGAGGCACGAGGAGCTTGGACCGTCTCGGCTACAGGACGCTCCCTCGACTCAGCCTACATAGCCTCCAGGCACTAGGCGACTTTGTCCATCCTGACTGATTACACTCTGTGAGCAAACACTCTTGGTCATAAGGGTAAGGGTAAGACTAGGAGGCAAAGTGAGGGTTTGTGGTAGAGTTTGTGGTAGATGTTATTATATACTATTTTGGACTTTGTGGACTTTCATTATGAACTATTGTGGATTGTATAGACTATTATTATGGACTATATGGACTATTATTATGGACTATGAACTACTATGGACTATAATTATGTCTTGTGTGGACTATTAATATGCTCATGTATATGGTTTGAGATGAATGTGGCATATAATTGTATGTTTGAACATGTTGTATTGAGATTAAATATTCATGTCATATTTTTTGTATGGATTGCATAAAAAATAGGAGAAATTATGCCAAAATTTTACGCCTAAAGTACATTTGTGCGAGACACCTATAGCATCAAGTCTTTCTGAGTGATTTATTATGTCACCGTCAATTGGCTTTTCAAAGTGTCCTTCAAAATAGTGGTTGAAGTCTAAATTGAATAGGTTTTTCGATCATGAAATCTAGGCTCTCAAAGTGTCCTTCGATGTATGCTTTTAGTGATTTTGAGTAGACTTTCGAGAAGCATTTACAACACAATACAACTGATTAGCTTAACCCGCCTCCGCCTATATATATATCGTTTCGGGATGCATTGCTAACCAAAAGCAAAACCAAACTAGTATTCGGTTTCTAGGAAAGGGTTTTGGGAGTGGAAGAGGAAAGGGGGGATGAAGGAAACTCTCATTGTGTGGAAGGGGTATCTTGGTCCTGATTTCTTTGAGGAACCAGTGTATCTGTTTCTCCCCGAGAGCAAGAGTGATTTCACTAAAGAGTGCCCTCTCAGAGGATACGATAACCGGAAGGAAGATTGTCCAAAAAGCATGCATGGTGAGGACTGCTTAGTGTAGATGTTTATCGAGGGGCATCGACGGAGGTCGTCGCTTCTTCAAATGCCCGCGAGTATGGGTAATTGCTATTACATTTTGTTTGTTAAATATGTTTCTCGAATACCCTTACAACTCACAGGATATACTTATTATAGTCTTCCGAGTCCGAAGAAAACTATGGGTTCACTAGGTGGGTCGATCCTCGACCAATTTATCCGCATTAGCAGTACATCTACTAACTGCAAGACCGTATCTTCGATCTACAAAGGGAAGTTAGCAGCGGTTATAAGGAAGATGAAGCACGACGACAACAACAATGATCTGCAGTTCATAGGAGACACTGCAATGATCCATATTGCACCTACCCCTAATCACAAGAACAAGGGGCCTCGCCACCACCAACAATGGGAGGCTACTGTGGAGAAGGTGCAACACAATTTGCTATGTGGCCACACTACTCGACTGGCCCTATCTTATTCACATGGCACATTCATGTGTTTGTTATTTGGTTTAATTACCTAAGGCATGTTAGGTTTGGTCGAAGGATCTATGTACCCTTGTTTGGTACATGTTCTCACATGCCATTTTGTGTGCTTGTTGTTCGCTTCAATTACCTAAGGCATGTTAGGTTTAGTTCAGGACCTCTGTACCCTAGTTTGGTACATGTTCACGCATGCCATTTCATGTGTTGTGCGTGTTGAATTATATAATACCCTACTTCGTTAGGTTTTATTTACAGTACATGATCTCATCTCACTATGTCTACAATATTAAACTGAATATTATGACCACAGATAATGAAAACAACAACACAATGAAAAGTCCAAAACTATCACATATTAAATAACACAATAATACTAGAAGTACATGCCGACAAATTAAATAATGCGATACATGACCTAAGTATGCCCATACTTAAAGTGCATTACATGACAGCATAATGAAAAGTCTAACAGTACATAACATTGTTCATCAATAAACCATAGAACTAGCAAGTCATGGAGACTACTGAGTGCAACGAGGCCACTTTTCCTTCCTTAGGGCATCAAGATTCTCCTCCATCGCTGCTTTCACTCAGCGTGCACGCTCAAGCTTCTTCTACCTGTACGCAGCAACACGCCCCTTTCCTCCTCTTCCTTGTGTTCCTTTTCTGCAGCCTCCTCTCTGCGTCTCTTCTCCATCATCTCCTTGTCCTCTGCCTCCCACCAAGAAGCTTTTTCACGCATCCATTCCTTGTCTTCAGGCTTGATCTCAGTGTCGATTCACTACTCAAAATTACATAGTGGTGGAGGGGTCTGCAACAAATGCAATTGTTACAAAATAAAAAAATCATACAAGATTTCATACGACACAAAATATTTATTACACAACATCAATTCCTCACCATCTTGTTAATGCTTGATACGATGAAGTATAGACTCAAATGCAAAATTAGAACATATCTAATACCTTTGCCTATCGTGTCCTCTTCATCGGACTTGGCTACCTTGCAAGGATCACCACAAAAGCACATGGGCACTAGAACACCACTAGGCAGAGGCAATGGGTCGAAGGCATTTCTGGTCATCCGGCCATAACTACTATTTAACCAATTTTGTTTTAAGAACCAAAAGTAATTAATATTGAATCATAAACCTAGGGTTTCCCATTTGATCCACAATAATGAACCCATAATATAACAACATGCTATTTGAGGTTACCTTAGTTTGCTAGCTTTTCCACGTCTTGGCATCCTACGATTTGTATAATATAAATATTAAAATTTCATTAAACCTAAGTAATGATGATTCTTAGGTTGAAAAATCCGACTAATATATCCGAATCATTGCGAAAAAAAAAACTTGGAGGGCGAGGATACCCCTGCTCTCAAAGACCTATGAATCAAATCAAAGTTTCTAAGGTCCAATATGCCGATTGTGAGGTAGAAGGCGAAGTGGGAGAGCAAAAACCCGAGAGGAGGAGAAAGAAGAGGAAGAAGCCTCGGCGAGGAAAGGTTGAGCGCTGGGTTAAAACATCACCTCGGCCGCCATAGATCTTGGACGCTAAGCTCAGGCGCCAATAATCCCCGGTGCCAAGCTCGATGTCAAGATCTATGGCGCCGAGGTGGTTGCCTCGGCCTTAAGCGTGGGCTCAAGATCTAGGACGCCAATTACTATGGCGGCCGAGATGTGTAATCTCGGTGCCAATTACTATGGCCGAGAAAGTGGTGAGGGTCTTGATTTTGAAAGCATACCTTGAGAGGCATATTTGTGACATACTTTTAAAAAGGGCCAAAAACAAAAAATCGGGGTTTATGTTCACGAACTAGCCTAAAAATGCTTCTAAGTGTTGGATCAATCGTTAACTCTTTTTTTCATGATGCTATTTTTGACTAGGATAAAACTATAGTTTCTTTTTTATATGAAGTTTGACCTTTAATAAAAGTTATAGTTTGAGTTTAGTATAACAAACTTTTGTTTTGGACCTAAACCTAAATCAGTCTTTAACATGGCTGCATAGTGGCCATAAGTTTGAATACAGTGTTGTCTTAGCCCCTCCAAATCTTTCTAATTCCCTGATCGTTGGCAGTGAATTGACATGTCTACGATATTTTATCTTCTAAATTTGTATAGCAACTCAATTTGATACTGTACTATGAGTTTGAATACTCTATGAGGAGATGACAACAAAACAAGACTCTTCAAGTTTGGACTTATACACGATAAAAATCGGACTTAGCCACGGTCATAAATTCTAGACTTAGCCATATTTCCACAAGCTTATAGGTCATGACGTGCTTACATGTGAGGTGTGTTGCATCCATGCTTGCATGCCTGCACATGCATGTATGGTTCGTTGCATGCACATAGTACGTACTACTACTCCGGTTAGCAATGCAATAAACGACTGTGCCGCCCAGATGTCTTGGGAGTTTCATTTGGTCCAGCAAATTTTTTTATCTTAAGTATTTCTACATTGTTTTTAAGTGATCAAACAACAAGTCACTATAAAAACTCTAGAGTTAGCCCCATTTCTTAATATCAAGCCACGGTAAAAATTCAAATTTGGCAATTTCCATAGCTTGACTCTAAGATCCATGGCGCCGAAGCTTAGAACACATCTCGCATATTACGCAGATAGCCACATCAACAACATGCGTAAAGTGATCACGGACTTGACGCTTAATTGTCACTTGCTTGTGGTCAGGGTCTATTTTTAAAGAATACCGCTGGGAGCGTATTTGTGAATTTTTTAAAAAACAAAAAATCGGCTCTGCCGATGCCATGGCGTGCGCGTGCGCATCCCCCTCGCGGCCTCGCAGTGGCAGCTCGCTGCTAATTTGCAATGCTTGCCTTTGCCCGCCGTTGCGTATTGGTGTACTCCCCGTCCCAGATTAACCGGACGAGCTCCTAGCTCACCCCTGTGTTGGGATACATGACTAAAGTTTAAAGTTTAGTTTCTATTAAATCAGACGTTTGATGCTAATTAGGAGGATTAAACATGAGCTAATTATAAAACTAATTGTATAGATAGAGACTAATTTGTGAGACCAATTTATTAAACTTAATTAATCTATCATTAATACATGTTTACTGTAGCACCATGTTATCAAATCGTGAACTAATTAGCGCACTTGCCTGGTGGGTAAAAGAATTTATGACATAGGATTTAAGTTTGTCATTTATCATTATTTTTTTATTTTTGTGTGGGTGTGCTCCCACCCACTACACTTAATATACGTCCGTCCCTGCTTGTAGTGATAAACTGTATGGCAAGAGAAATCGAAAAACAACTTTATAAAAGCTGCACCATAATCCCTACCAAATAGGTCAATGGTTCCAAGTGCCAATCAATTGGCAACAGATTTGAAATGGCTACAGAAAAAAATCCACTTGTGGGAGGGCTCAACACTCTCTTTGTTTGACCGTTTGGGTTCTGTTGCACATCGTCATCTAATTTTATTTGACTTCTATCCTTCCATTCTCAAATAAACTAACTTTTGACCCCGTGTGTTGACAAATGGTTGTCTAAAACCAGAAGTTAGTTTATTTTGATATAGAGACGGAGGAAATCCGTAGAAATATGAGCACTGTATACCGTTGTAGAAAATTGCACCCAACCTATGTTGTCTGTCCAAAGCATGCATGCGCATCCACGAGGAAACAAACAAAATCATTAAAGGCCAGTGTGCTAAAAGCAAAATACACACAGGTCAGGTCCACGACGTAGACCGCACAAGCTAAAAGTCAATTTCGTATATGGATCGATCGATGCGTGGTGAATACAAAACGTTAGCCGTGTATACGTACTCGTTTGACTCGTAGTAGTACCGCTCGCTCTCGTGTTCGTGTAGTACAAATGAAACCAGCCGCCGCGGTAGCTATATACGCATGTCTGGTGCCATGGAAACAAACAACACACATTTGCCACGGAAACCAGCCGGTCGTGCCGTGTCGTGTGCTGTTTGCAGCGAGCGCGACTTGTTGCTCGCTCGGTGCGTGCCTCACTGCCTCTCAATAGTCGCCGCCAGAGTCAGAGGAGAAAGCGTCGGAAACCAATACAAATTTATTCACGTGGAAAAAGTACTGGCGGTGTAGAAGGACGTAAGCTCTGATCCTCTTTTCCGGCGTTCCATGATTAGGTTTCAGTACACATGATTCGCCCAAGTTTTTCCCCTCTCACTATCTTGCTTGTGACATTTTCTTATTGTTTCAGAAAACAACGCATGTGTTTTGATTATTTCCCATTATGCATAGGGACGTGTTCGGTTAGTGTGGAATGAGGCCATAAATTATTCCTGCCGATCAACGTTATACAAAATTATTCCTACCGATCAATGTTATACAAATTAGACAATCGTTCTGGCTGAGAATCATCCCAATGTCCATTCCGAGATAACCGAATAGGCCCTTAAGGAGCAGTACACAACATATTAACATCCTTTGACCCTGTTACTCCTGAAAAAGGAGCACGATTCAATATTACCGATTGTTTACAAATTGGAGGGGTCTCAACAAGGCCTCTATGTTGAACAACACAAGACATGGTAGAAAAATAAATAAATATTAGAAATTCTCATAAAAATAATAAAACATGTATCAATCTATTCGACAGACACTAATCATTATTGACAGTACTTATCGATTTTGGTTATCAAAGCATAATGTCAGTACGGTTGAAAACTCTCGCATTTCTCTCTTTCAGATGTTTTAGTTAAGTGACCGGGATTACCAAGGTTCTGAATCCGTACGTCTACAGGATGAATAGGCTCGAGAGCAGCCTACTCAGCAATTGCTGTGGAGAAATTTATATACAAATCTATTAGTTTGTGCTACTAGCTCGTCACGAGGAAATGCGGGTGGATGGACTAAATAACACTAGTACCGAAAACTTTGTGGAAGCGGACAAAGCAACCGCCTCCAATCAATGATCACGGCAGCAGCGAGATCGTGGAGGTGGGGTGCTTTGCCCACCTCGGTTAACCAATAAAAAAAGAAAATTCCGTGGGCAGCCCACCAAGAGCCCATCCACGGGCCGCCGATGTCGCATCCGCTCACCGGTTCTGGATCCGCCGCCCGCCGTCGAGATCCGGTCTCCATGATCCGCCCGTCTGTCGCCGCATGCGCCCTCTCCGCCATCGAGATCTGGAGATGGTGGAGGAAAACGAGATCCACCTCGTCCAGCCCCGAGGTGGTGGTGGTGCCGCCAGCTGCGCCATAGTGGATCTCGGCCTCCTCGATCAGCAGCGCCGCCGGATCTGGCCTTCCACGCGCATACCAAGGGGCTGGATCCGGGAAGGGAGTAGAGGCGCCCGCGTCGTGGGGAGGAGGAGACCGCCAGGCCGAGCTCGGGGTGAGGGGAGATGGAGAGGGAGAGAGGCAGGAGAGGAGGAGGGAGGAGTGGAGAGAGGAGAGAGACGCAGCGAGGAGTCGCACCGTCGCGATCCGCTCGGGTGTGTCGGAGGGAGGGAGGAGGCCGAGTGAGAGAGGCAAAGAGAAATGGCTGAATGAAACCCTAACTCTGTGTATTTATATCGTAGATGCTATTGGGCCACACCTAGGCCTGTTGGGCCTCGGCCTTTACATAAGCGAGGCCTTATAGTTGCCGCCTCCGAAAATGGTTTTATAGGCGAGACGTTTTAAGAAGACCGCCTCCGAAAATAGTCTATTTTTGTGGCGGTTGCCTTAAGGCGACCGCCTCAAGTAAATTCATTTCGAGGTACCTACCTCGAGTAAATAAAAATGCCCGCCTCATGAGAATTAACCGAGGTGGTTGGATTTTTGTAACCGCCTCAGATTAATAAAAAGGGCACCGTCTTGCATAATTATTTGTGTAGCAGTGTAATACTTATTAATTTAGGGCATGTTTGGATCGAGTTTGGATTCTTAAAAACCGGTTTTTTTGCCTCTAGTAGTTTCTAAAATCGGATTACGAGCAAAAAGTGGTGGGGTGTTTGGATCACCTAGTTTTTAAGAATATGACTTCATTTATTGCTCTATAGGTCACAAAAACTAGCAAAAGTGGGTATCAATAACTTTCCTAGTTTTTAAGAATCCGACCAAAAAGCTGGCTGACAAAATTTTGGGATGTTTGGATCACACCTAGTTTCTAAAAGCCAGATTCTTAAAGAGCCGTAAAAAACTGGAGGACCCAAACAAGGCCTTGTTTTTCCCAATTCTGTTAATAAAAACATCACGTCGCCACTACTAAAAAGTCTTAACAATGAATTAAAAGCTGAAGTATATAGCTAGATGGCGTTACTATGGCAGGACGAGCCTAGACGTACTCCTTTCATACTATAAATGAAGTCATTTTGATAAGGCTTAGATTAAACATTAAATATATAAATTATAAATAACTTTTAAGCTGTTAAGTTTGAAAATATCAAAACAATATGTATAGATTTGTCTTGAAAAATATTTTCATAAAAATTACATATATATTACTTTTTGATAAATATTTTTATAAAAATAAGTAGTCAAAGTTATGCTCTTGAGACCGTATCACTGTTGTCAAAAACGATTTTATTTTTTAAGTAAGGATGGAGTACAATCGTGCAATTAATTCTTTTGGAACCACCGTACCGCGATTTATTAATTGAACCAGCTTGGAACCAATCCTTTTCGTGCATTTAACGCTTATTTAGTTGCGATTTGTTTGTCGCCGTGTAGAGCTAATTTTTACTAGCTAAACTGCTAGTGTGGTCCACAATTTTGGAGAATTAAAGCCGACAAAACACAAGGAAATTGTTGGAAGAGACGGTATACCTGCTGCGACTACGCGCGTACTGGTTGGTGATGCATAACTATAGCTAGCATACAACACACATGCATGAAACGTGGGGAAGCACTAGCTACTCCTACTGTACTATATATGGTAGTGGTAGCCACCGGCGAGACTGATGCCTACAGTATGCGCGCTATTGTGGGGTGTTTGAGTCACCATCGACGAGTAAATTTTTAATATTGCGTTTGGCTCGGATGGTGTCTTAGATGACACGAGGTTTATCTTGGTTAGACCGGCAAAATGTCCCTACGTCTAGATTCGTTTTGCGTTGCTCGTGTCACTAACCTTTGAAAGTTCGTAGTAGGGGTTACAAATGGACGAGAGATGGGACGAGATCCAAGTCTCTAGTGAAAGGGTGAACTGGTGTTGAGAGAGCTCGGTTGTTGCTTTCGATCGTGTGTTCGGGGTTCGATGGGTTTGTTCGGACCTGGCTTGAATCGATCCGATCGGTTATCAGATGCCCCTCAATGGAGCGCCCTGCTTTTCTTTTTATAGGCCAGGGAAAAGCATGTGTTATAGCGGAGGGAAAGAGGAAAGCGAGATAGAGAGCCGAAGGCCTTGAGGATCGCCGGGTCCTTCTTCTCCTTCATAACGAGACCGCAAACCACCGTAGATGTCAGCGAGGGGACGCATACTACGTCCGCGGTCTTATCATCCCTTTGGCGCCATCTTATGAAGCGTCGTCTGCCGGTCATGGCGGTCCACTCAAATCTCTGGTGGGCGTTGTGGTTAATCGGCGATACTGTCGGTGTTAAATGCGAGGTTAAGCGAAACGATGCCATACGCTTTCGGCGTTGTTCTTGATGTGAAACCTCGGTATGGCCCGTCGTGGCCATATATGTTACGATAAGGGGCGTGCCGGTCTCTTCCTTGGCGTCGAGTTTTGATCCGAGCCCATACGCCCGACCCAGAGTGGTTGGCAGCGGTATAGGACCCTATCGGCGAGTGGAGCTGGCGGCTGCCCAGTGAGGCTCAGGCGGAGCCCGCCACTAGAGGTGAGACGAGGCGGAACCCGCGGCCTCGAGGTCGGACGAGGCGGAAGCCGTGGCCTTGGGGTCGGACGAGGCGAGCCCGTGGCCTCGAGGTCGGACGAGTGAGCTCCCCGGAGGTTTGAGGCGGCGGAGTTCGCCCCAGGTCCAGGCGAGGCGGGAGCTGCGGCGCTGGGGTCGGTTCGAGCCGTAGTCGCGCTCTTAATCGCCGGATAAATTAATGTTGACGATCATTAATTCCTCCTCTTCAGGTACCCTCGTATTAATCCCGACAACTAGGTGCCAAAAACACAGTACTCGTACGTCTTGGTCTCGGCAGCTGGCGCGTACCGTACTGGATATGGATGGCTAGCACTAGCACACATGCGCACACATGCATGCAGTAGGTACGTACGACCGCGCCAATTGGCATACATGTGTACGTACGGTACGGGATGTGAAAATTGTTGTGTACGTCCTCTATCCAAAAAAAAGAATATATATATATACACACACCGCAGCGTTATTCTACATTCTATCCTAGGTGTAAAATATTATTCTATACCACGAGCTAAAATTGACCAGAAAAATACTGAATAGTACTGAACCACGTTCAGTATCACCCAGTACTACGTCCTAGGACCACGAAATACTGAACAATACTGAAACGCGACTACTGAACTCTGTTCAGTGTATATATATATATATATATTCGATTAAAGTGTCTGAAGTTTGACAAGTATATATAAAATTTCTTTAACGGTACCAACACAAAAAATCAAAATCAATCTTTTAATACTAAAACCAACAAAAAAAATCAACAGGCATAGACCCAGTAGGAAAAATAAAAATTGCCTGATAGAGCACCGTCAGAAACAATGTTTTTAAAGATATGTACACGACCCACAAAAAAGAAAATTTGAATCCGTCAGATCTGGTTGAGACAACAGGCATGACAGGAGCATGTATATAGGTGGTAATGTGGTATATATGCAGATCTCTGTTTGACTAGTCGACAATATCCTAGTAGCTAACAACATGTTTCACGCTTCTTGTAGTTAATGTGACAAACGGTTATGTTATGTAGGAGTAGCTTGTTCGTGTTCTTAATCTCTGCAACGACGCAAAAATAAATAATTGATGCTCCAATGCAATATAATATCCACCGCTCGTCTCCCATCGATCGATTCGTGGTGGTACGTGTAGAGACCACGAGCCACGCATGCATGCGCGCGCACCGACCAGCGACCAGGCCAGCGGCGCGCAGGTGGTTTGACTTATAAATCTTATTTTTAGTTAATAAATAATATTTTTCTCTTATATCAAATCGATCAATAGTATTTTTAACCAGTTTTTATCAGTAACGTAGCAACGCCGAAGCAAGAACGCCTCGTCGCTAGCTATAGGCAGAGGCCAAGCCAGGGGCCTGGAACACACGTGTGTGGCCAAGGTCTGGACCGGCCGGACGCGTGCATGCATACTGCCTGCATGTGTCGTCGTCGATGCTCCATCATCGTCCATCCATCTGTCTACTGAGATGGCTACTGCACTACTACTGTACTAGATATATACATATGCTTGCAATTGACGACAACTCGAAGCTTGCGTTGCGTTCTTGCTTTGGTTGCTAACGCCGACAAGCGAGCAATCCACTCGGATGGGAATGACGGGGCCTGCTTGACACGGCTCACAACAGCGGTTGTGAGTTGTTTATTTTACCAAACACTTATTTTCAAAAGCGATTTTATGGGTGAAGCTTTTTCTCCTCCTCCTCACCAAAGACATGAGTTGTGATGAAGCCGAAAAAAATAGCTTATTCCAGCTTCGTATGACACAAGTGGGGCCCACCGGACCCAAAAGACTGCACGTGCCCCTCTTTCTCTGGGAAGCATCGCACGGGGAGGCAGACCTCGCGATCAGGGCATCTTGTCGGGTGGCGCGGGGGGGCGGGGCGCGCCGCTAGTCTGAACACGATTAGGGGAGAAGCGAGGCAGAGGAGCGCCCGTGCACCGGGGAAAAGCGCCGTCGATGGGAAGTGCGGGCAGCCGGGAGGGGCGCCACCTCGATCGAGAGATGGTGGCGGGGAGGAGTGCTGACGCGCCGGGGAGCGCCGAGAGAGAAAGCATGGCTGGGACCATGGGCCACCGGAAGAGTGCCACCGGGATAGCGCCGGGTCGGTCGCGTAGAAATACGAGGAAGAAGGCGTGAAAAATAAAGAAAAAGAAAAAGGTAAGGGTATTATAATAATTGCTCCTGGCGAAGCTGTTTTGGTCTACCTTGTGAGGCGGTTTTACCAAACATTTGTTCAAAAACGGCTTAGCTTGACCAAAAGAGCTGCTCATGAAGCTATTTTTACCCCCAAAAAAAGTATTGGTAAAGCTGAGCCGTGGCAAACTAGCCCTAGAGATTTCAGAAGACGATCGGTGCATGCATGGAAATGCAATGCAATCGTACGTGTCATCGTGTGGCTTGCTGCACCTGCGCACCGACACACACGCATGCGCTTGCGTCATCTCTACGTAGTGCTGTTCTAGTCCTGTCCAAGGTGCACTACTAGTGAAAACCAACAGCATGCAATGCTTGCAACGACCCGTCGATCGCTACAAGTCGTCAGCCAAGCAATTCAAAATCTTTTCATACACACAGTACAGAAGCCTGCACGACCACACCTACACTACTTCAACACAGATGGCCACACATGTCATTAGTACTTTATTAGCATTTGGAGAGAGGAAGAACGCCTACCTTAACTAACCGTGTACATGCCTTTTCTTTCGTTTATTACTTTATACTAATATAATAAGGTCGTCGTCAGTTCTCCCCCTAGGACTTTCCTAGTGGAACTTAACTTTGTCCAGGCTATCATCTGTTAGATCTGTATACGTTACATGCATTGAATCCTTAATTATCAGCACTTAGCTTTCTTGGAGTATTAGCTAGCTAGCTAGCTTCCGATCCTCTTTGGTCTTCCGCCTTCTCGTATTAATGCACACCAGTTTCTCTGTAATTTCCCTCCAGGAACAGCAAGTCGTCGTCTGCAGGCGGTGAGGTGAGGTGTCTGATCGATTTTGACCACATGGGGTGTAGAATAGTGTACGTAATTAATAACGACGACCTTCAAGTTTAATTTGAAGCAAATTTTGTCCTCATCGCAGGTGTCTGGTCCAAAGTATCGCGTGGCGTCTCGGTGGAACCAAACCAAGATCTTGGATTTTTCTCCCAGGAACAGGAAGGAAGGACAAGGCATCAAGCTACGTACCGCTCCAATCTTTGCTTTCATGCCACAATTGTTCTCATTAGTTTTTCTGTACTACTGGCTTAAGACAAAGATATTGCCTGTCGTCTACTAATCTCTTGTGGGTAGGTTCTAGAATAGAATAGTCGATCTGCCATGAGGTCGTCACTTGTCTTGCTTGGGATTTATCGCTGCCTGCAACTGCAATAGATATATACAGGGTACGGCAATATGTTATTTTCTGAGATGACTTTAAACAATTGGCGTGTATATTTTCTTCTTAACATGCATGGGATGAGAATGCAACACATAACTCGTGTTAATCCTATTACTCGCATAAACATTTGCGTCATTCCTACACTCTCTGTATAGGCTTGTAGTCACTATATATGCTCACTAGCTAGTACTAGCTAAAAGATGCTTTTGTGCTGCGTATATGAATACTTCATTAGTTGTGAAATAATGGCCATTATATTCTATAAATAGACCAAATGAATATATCGGGGCCGGCAACGGCAGACGCGGCCTATAATAACCTTCGTACCATGATTAATTTCAGAAGTATAGTAGTAGCTAGGTCGTTGTGTTAGTAGTATTAGCCCTGTTACGCTCATCTCATGAGCCGTCTTAAGTGAATGAATAGTATTTTTCTCTCACAACAAATCAATGAGCAGATACTTTTAGTCGTGGCTTTTCAAAGCGACACTACCGGAGGCGCCCTCTTTCTGAGGGCCCGGGGCACTCGGCAAGGCCCAAAGCCTTGACAAAGGCTTTGCCGAGTGCAGCCCTCGACAAAGAGCCCTCGAAAAAAAAATTAGCAGTAAAGAGGCTCTTTGCCGAGGGCCATTTGTCGGGCACTCTAAGCAAATCTTTTCCGAAAGTGCCAACGGCGGCACTTTCGGCAAAGAAAAGTACCGTCAAGCGGCATGCTCCGTTGACGGTGCCTTTGCCAAATCTTAAGCCAGTTAGGGCACTTTCGGCAAAGACATTTTTATTTTTTTTCAAAAACTCTTTTGCTTAGTGTCATGGCGGCAAGGCACTCGGCAAAGACATATTTTAAAAAAAAAAACTTTTTCTCGAGTGCCATGGCGGTAGCGCACTTTTCGGCAAAGCTATTTTTAATTTTTTTAAAAGCTCTTTTGAAAGTGCCTCCCCGACTTTGGCACTTTCGGCAAAGATTTTTTGCTTTTTTTAAAAAAAATCTTTGCGAGTGCAATGTCACGGCACTTTCGACAAAGTTTTTCGACTTTCTTGAAAGTGCCATGACCATTGCACTCGGCAAATCAACCGAAATTGTAATTTTTTTTGTTTTTTGCATTCCACTGACACAAACAGTTCAAATATATATCACATATCACATATATATCACAAACATCACAATAATCACATATATATCACAACGAAACCATTTTCACACATTATATCACAGCCACAACTCAAATAACAACATATCGCAACCACAAGTCAAATATCACAACCACAAGTCATAAATTCACAACCACAGTCCATCAAGTCCAAGCACAAGTCACAACCACAAGTGAAGCTCAAGTCCAAGCACATGACGAAGCACAACTCCTAAAAAAGGCGGCCTATGACACGATGGTGAAGCAAAGGCTCCATCATTCGGTGACGCATGAGCAGGCTTATTCGAACCCGCCGACGGAAGCTACAAAAATGATAAGAGGTTGCATGTGTGAGATTCATCTAGTAAATTTCTATGTGAAGCATTGGTGTATGCCATAGCTAGTGCAAGCATCTAGTAAGTTTCTATGTCAAGCATCTAGTAAATTGAGAATGTCAAGCATGGTTGTATGTCATAGCTAGTGCAAGCATGTAGTAAGGCTCTTTGTCAAGCATCTAGTAAGTTTCTATGTCAAGCATCTAGTAAGTTTGTATGTCAACCATGGTTGTATGTCAAGGAAGCATCTAGTAAGAGTGAACTTTCATACTTTACAGGAGTGGTGTAGGAGTAGGCGGTGGAGGAGTCGCCATAGCAGCAAAGGTACACCCCCTTCTTTGGACACTCCGCATGAAGGCCTCCATTTCTTGCATCCTCCTCTTCTAGGCCTCGAGCAACTTCCCTCCGGGCTGCAGTGCTGGCGCTCTGAGCCTCGACCACGAGCTTCTGGGCCTATAGCTCGACCCGCAATACAAACTTCAATGTTTTAGTAATGCAAATGTAACTTAGGTGTGCAAAGATGAACGTACGACGAGTAAAACAGGGCGTACCTCGAGGCGTCGACCCGCTGCCGTGATGTGGAGCAGGCCGTGGGCATATAAATTTGGTGGAGCTCGTGCTCCGTGCTCGAAGCACGTCGAGACAGGAACAATGGTGGAGTCGATGGCACCGTCTCGCAATCCACGGTGCCCATGCTTCTTGCCTCCTCCTAGGCTCATGATGGTCTCTGCATCAATGGGCTTAGGTCAGACATCGTAATCTTCCCCATGGACCTCCCTCACCTTTGAGGTGTACTCTTGGACCTTAGTGTGCATGGTCGGGGTCGGAGTACACCTCATGGCAGAAGCAGAGGCAGGTGAAGGAGGCAGAGGAAGACGCCCTGCCCATGTGGGACATAGCCACGCAGAGAACTCAAGAGACCTCCACGCTTGGGGTGTGCAGCCTCCTGCGAGTAAGGCGGCAAGATGGTGAGAAATAAGGCGAGAACTCAGCGTCAAATAAGATAAAAGAAATCACTTACATATGCTTGTTTGTAGTGGCGGGGGGAGGCTGCATTTGCCTTGATGGTGAGTAGCACCTCGCCTCGTGAGCCTTTGGTCCCATTGCCTCGCGTGCTTCTCAATGAAGTCGTTGGACAACCACCTGTCCACAATCATCTCCCGGCCACGGAGTGGGATCGGCACCACCTGAGGGAATCACCTACAAGTCATCGATTATTTGACATAGAAAAGATAAAATTAAACCGACTTAATCTCAAAAGCGAATCATTATTAATGTTTTTCGTCTACCTCAAGGTACTAGGCCGGGACAGCTCCACTGTCTTGCATCGAGGGCTTCTTGATGGGTCGCTTCAACACCACGCAGGCGTACTAGTCTCTGTGGGCTGCGTGCGCCTCGTGGTGCATGTCGGTGGCGATACTTCCTCTGATGGCGGTAGTGCCTCATCATCCGCCGAGCCTCAAGTCCTTCTTAAGCTTGAAATACCTCTGCATACAAAACCGATGTATCCATTCATTATTTCAATAAAAGACTTGCCCAATGAAAATATTGTGCGAGAGAGACTTACCCAAAACTCCGCCATGCTACCGCTCTCGCTTGTTGCGGTACACGCGTCGAGAGAATAGCCTGGTTTTGTCCCACGTGTAGGCCTGGCTCCTTGCGTCCTCGGGACACGTTCACAAGGCTGGGGTACCATTTCACGCACAAAACACCAAGGATGCTCATGGGGAGGCGTGCGAGGAGTGCAAACAAAACCAACCAGGCCCTGCACAAGTGATTAAGAAAATTTATCAGTTCCTCTTTTGATTTCCAACATTATCATATGAAGTAGTTGTGATAACATCTATAGTTACTTACCTCTTTGCCATAGGGCGAATCGATTGCCGATTCTGAGGAAGCGGAGGTGAGGGAGGCTCGCGGGACCTCATTTGGTAGAGCCGATCGGGGTATGAACTGTCGCCTCGGCGGCCTCGTCCTCGGCCGCCTCGTCCTCGGTCTGTCGAACGTCCTCATCCTTGACCTCGTCCTCGGGTGTGGCCGTCACGTGCTCCTCCTCCATCACCTCGTCTAAAGGTGGCGGGGAAGGAGTCCACCGCCTCCTAACGACCTGGTCCTCCTCCTTTTACCTCCTGTGGGACGCTACCCCTGACCCCACCCCTAAATGCAAAGCAGGGGGCGTGGTCTCCTGTAAAGGGAGGCCGTCTCACGTCGTGGGACGGCACTTGCCGCCATCACTGCAATCACAAAGAATGAACAAGACTTATTAGTATATATATTAGAAATAGATTTAAAATAAATAAAAAACACAAACTAAAACAAACGTAGTATTACATGTATTAGAAATAATCTTCATGATTAGGATCATAGGTGTCGTCATCACTTGTCAAAATTGTCCAAATGGGCAACACTATCGAAGGTTCTATGTTGTCTTCATCGTCATTGCCTAGCCTTAATCGGTCAAGCATTTCTATGTCCTTGGCATTTTGCACCACATCTCCATCAACCTCGTCATCCTCCGTTTTCGTTGTCTACTTCCATTTCGATCGCTTGAGGTAAGACTATCTCAAGCGTGCTGGTAGCCCATCTTCTTGATAGAACCATCCATCATATGTGTTTGCGTTGAAGTTGTAATCATCATCGTTTGGGGCGGAGTAGTTTACCGTGTGGAGACACACAGTGCACAATAGCCCAACCCTTAAGATCCGCTTTGTCTTGGTTGACATATAGCGTATAGTACACACCCGCGGCTGTTGAGCCACAATGTAGACATCTTTTCCCGGATAAGCGGAATCTTCTCGAATCTCGACTAGCCCAGAAGATGAGGGGTCCGTCTCGTTTCTCGAGGATTAAACCGGTGGCATTTGAACCACAGCGGGTTTATGTTTGTAACCATGAAATGAGAGTTCATAGATTTCCTCAACTCTACCATGATAGTCGAGGCCATCGGTCTTGGGCGTACAAACTCCGCTATTTGTGGTTTTCCGTTTTGGGCGAATCTCGCTCATATCTTGTTGTGTGGAAGCGATATCCATTCACGTCATAACCGGTAAATGGCGCACCCTAACGACATAGCCGTCGCAACCTATCTCAACTCCTCACTCATGGACGAGTCGATGCGGGCTCGCAAGCTCAAGCATGATAGGTCGTTATATTAATCGAACGAACGAGAAACTTGGAATATGGAATGTGGGAGCTAAATTGGACATTACCTTTTGTTTGAACCAAGAAATGAAATCAGGCCTCCCCACCCGCACCTCGAGAAAGAAGGGTGTCATGTTCCTATGAGGTAGGATCCCTTGATTGATGCCGGGACTCACGAACAAATTCCCTGTCCGAGCGAGAATCGGTGGGGTTGCATGAAGAATATTGAGCGTATTGAAACAAGTTCGTTGAGAACTTACTCGATGAAACGGCTGCACCTCGGGAAGGTTGGTCAACATATATAGCATAACACTTCGCCACTCTTCATTTCCCAATATCTTATTGGTCGATCCATAAATTGCAAGGTTGGCCTTGGAGCATTTGTGGGTCCATTTATTTTCGCCAACATTGTAACGAGGGAGTGGATTATGATTGCTAGGAAGTTTGACTGACATAGTATAGTGTTGTGAAGTTTGCCACCTCCTCCCTTAGACTTGCCTCTGCGCAATGGAAGCCTCAATTACAGCTTTATTTGTATATTTCTTGAAGAGTCTTTAGACATCTCTCGATTGGATAGATCCATCGGGCTTGCATGGCCCCCCCAAGCGTGCCTCGGACGGGAGGTGCACAATCAAATCTTTGCATGGGCAAGAAGAAGCCAGGGTGGAAAGATCTTCTCCGACTTATAGAGCAACACAGTGCCGCTTTTTCCAAGTCTGGCGACGGTCGAGATATCTCCTTGGCACAAAGGTGATGGAAGAAAAAGCTCAACTCTGCCCGGCGCTTGCGGACATGGTCGGGGACATAGCCTCGGACCATCGTCGGAAGAAGCCGCTCAATCCATATGTGGTAGTCATGACTCTTCATCCGTTGACTTCGTAAAAGTGCCTAAGTTCACTCCCACCTTTCCAGATTCGGCTGCGTATCCATGCAGGAACATTAACGTCTTGATCCATTTTAGTACTTCCCTCCTTTGATCGGGTTCTAAGACAGAAATCAACCTTAGGTCTTTTCCATTGTTTGTTTCGCCACTAGGAGGCGCATCTCTTGCTTGGTCTATCACTGGCGCCGCTAGGTCCACTCTAGCCTTAATGTTGTCCTTAGACTTGTCGGTGTTCATGAGAGTTCCCCAAAGTGCCTCAGCGATATTCTTTTTGGTGTGCATTACATCAATGTTATGTGGCAGAAGAAGGTCATCGAAATAGGGGAGCCTCGTCAAGCCGGACTTATGAGTCCACATATGTTCCTCACCATATCCCACAAAACCACCTCCTTCATTGGGCACGAGAGCATCTATCTAAGCACGCACCTCAGCACCACTCTTCATGCGCGGTTTAGGGTCTATCACTGCAACACCTTTCGTAAAGTTCTTGATGTCTTATGCGAATGGATGGTTAGAAGGAGGAATTGGCGATGCTGTCGAGCAGCGAATACTTGCCACCCTTCTTCAACCAAATGAACCTCACAGCTTCCTTGCATATTGGGCACGGGAACTTTCCGTGGACACACCAGGTGGCGAATAACCCATACGCCAGGAAGTCATGCAGGGAGTAGTGGTACCAAACATGCATCTTGAAGGATGATTTTGTAGCTCGATCGTATGTCCATACCCCCTTCTCCCAAGCGTCGATCAATTCATCAATCATAGGCTCCATGTACACACCCATATTACTCCCCGGGTGTCTAGGAATTATCAACGACAAGAAGACGTTATGCCGTTGAAAGGAGATGTCGGGTGGGAGATTCAGGGGGATAACAAACACGGGCCAACATGTGTATGGGGCAAACAAGCATCCATAAGATTGAACCCATACATTGCCGGTAGCGACAAGTACATTACGAGCCTCATTTGCTTTGTCGGGATGTTTGTCATTAAAGTACGTCCATGCTTGACATCGGACGGATGCACCATCATCCATGGCTTGTACCGTACACCTTCTTTATGCCATGTCATACATTTAGCGGATTCCTCGGTCATGAAAAGCCGTTGGATCCTCGGCATAAGCGGAAGGTGCCGTGGGACTTTTCGGGGATCGTAAAGGCGCCTCTTACAGGCCATCTCCGAGTCTACCTCGGTACCTTGAGGATTTACACTTGAGACGATATTTTGCATCCTTGTGATCTTTCCTAAATAAGACACACCCTTGAACAAACATGTATCTTGTCATATGGCATCTTAAGCATGAAGTAGTTTACGTGACTCGTGCAAGTTCTTTGCGAGAATGTGCTTCTCGGTAGCATATCTTTGCCAAACACGGCCAACATCTTATCAAAGCCTTCGCGACTCAGATTTAACTCGGCCTTCAACCCCATAACACGTCCAATGGCATCCAATTTGAGAAACCGTTGTACTCTCATGAAGGGGTTTACGTCTCGAGAGTCCAACATTTAAGTAGAAGGCCTTAGCGGCTTCCTCCATCTCCTCCTTCTCATCCTTACGTGAAGTGAGCTTGGTGAGTGTCATCTACCATATACGCTACTCGGCATCATCATCAAAAGCCTCGAGGCATGGTCTCACCACCTCTGCTCTTATCTGATCTGCTTCACCATGGTGGATCCACCGGTGGTAGCTAGTCAGTATAACCATTGTACACAAGATGTTTACCCATGGTCACCTTGTCTACCCTTACGTTGTTGTCACATTTGCTCTGAGGGACATCAAAGTTTAGAATGTCCTTTAGCTACACCCAGAGCTCCATGCATGTTCCAAGAAAGCATCATCCCATTCACCCACTCAATGTCAAAGTCACTCCTGCTTCTCCGCCCGTGTACATCCCTTGACGGTCTTCCATCCTTCCACATATCTGAGACATAGTAATGTAACCATCAATTGCATCTCTGTGGCGTTCCTACTCTCTAATAGGTGAGGATAGGTCCTATCCCACCCGTGGATGCGTAGATGAGGTTAGTTTCCATGCTCGCTCCCTATCCGAGGCAATTTGGCGAACACCTCGCCGCGTTCTCCCGATACACGTCACGCAAGGGAGAGTGTGTATCTAGAGAACAACAAGGAGGTGATGCTTGAAAATCCGCCTCGAACAGGAAGCGGACCATGGAAACTAACCTCATCTACATATCCATGAGCTATCAAAAATATGGACAATCCAAAAGCAGATCTGATGTGAGATATGCAAAGATCCATACCTCCGACCGTATCTGTTTTGAGACGGGAGGCGCCTAAGCTGGGTTATGCGACCTCGACCATGATACGGATAGAGGGTTATACCTAAGGTGCCGGTGAGGTCAAAGGCTAAGCGGGGGCGGTGTCGAGTCGAGTGCGATGGCGAGGCGACCTTGGTGCAGGCGGTGACCCAACGCCATTTAAGACGATCGGGGTCCTCTGGTCCCCTCCGATGGATCCTCTGCAATATAAAAAGGCATGAGTTAGTATTTGTTAAAAATTCTGTGCACCTCCCTTGCGGTGAGGTTTCCATAACACCTGCAAAAAGAAGCGGCACAAAGGCCGACATTCTGGCATGACGAAGCCGACAACGACAACGGCACAAAGGCCCTCATATCGACATACAACACGAAGGCCCACACAACCACATACTGCACGAAGGCCAATTCACGAGAGTTTTACCTAGTGTTGCTTGGCGGAGTCAGGCGTCGTGGTCTGAGGTTGGGTTCTTCTCCGGGCGAGGTCGAGGCGCCGGAGTACTCCTCTCCCCTTCCCTTCTCTCTTCTCCGCTTCTCCTCCTCCTCCTCTCCTTCCTCTTCTTCTCCTTGTCCTCTCCTTTTCCTCTTCTTCTCCTTCTCTTCCCCTTCCTCCTTCTCCTCTTTTCCTTCTCTTCTTCCTCCTAATTCACCTCGCCTCACCGCCCTCGAACACCGGTGGCTGTGAGCCAGTGAGAGAGGTGGCCTCTCGGTAGCCCGGTGGGGACAGGCGGCCTGGCAGGGTCGCCGATGGGGGCAGCCAGGCAAGGAGGGGCAGCCACAGGGGGAGGGCGGCCCAGGCCATGAGGCGGCCCGCCGGTGGAGCCGAAATGGCCAGGGGTGAGGCGGCATTGTGGTGGTGGTGGTGGGAAGACGGGCAGAGGGCAGGCGTGGGCGGGGTGGGAGGCTGACGTCGGGGAGGGAGGCGGCGTGGGCGGATGGTGGTGGTGGTGATGACGTGACGTGGCGGAGGGGAGGGGTCTCCGTGTGGTAGCGGACCTCCGAGGATTTTTAATGCCGACCCAGTATTTTAGGTTTTGGGCCTTTTTAGAAGGCCCAAATCCAGGCCCTCAACAAAGATGTTTTATTTTTTAAAAAAATTCTTTTTAGAGTGCCCACTGCCCAATGACACTCAGCCAAAGAGGCGGTCTTTCTTAGAGGTGCCAAAGTAACACTCGACAAATTTTCAATTTTTTTTGTTTTTTGACCCCAAATTTTTTGTTGGGCCCCATACATTGTTCACAACTTCATGTTCAAATTTGGTGCTTTTCTAGTTTTTTTTGTTATATTTGGTTGATTAATTTGATTATGTTGAATTTTTATATATAATTTAAATTTGAGCTGCAAGTGCATGGAATATTGTAATCTAGTGCTTGAAAAATGTTATTCATGGTATTTGGTATATGTTGAGTCTCTATCCACGAACTTCGCATCAAATTTCGCCCATCTTCTTCACGTAACATAGCGAGCCACTTCTTAGGAAAAGTGTTTTAAAATTATATAAAGTCCATCTGAAGTCAAAAAATTACAAAACTTGTTGTGGTGTCATGTCATCGCATGTGTAAAATTTGTGGTAAAAATTAAGAATGTTTAAAGCAAGTTGACGTCGTAGGATGCATAAAACCGGATCCACATGTAACATGACACCTCGACAAGTTTAAACCCGGACTTCTTATGGATTATATAATTTTAAAACACTTTTCGACAAGTTTCGTCATGTTACGTGAAGAAGATGCTGTGAAATTTGATCTTAGTTCGTGGATAGAGACTCAACATACACCAAATACCATGAATAACATTTTCAAAGCACTAGATTATAATATTCTATGCACTTGCAGTTCAAATTTGAATTATATATAAAAATTCAACATAATCAAATTAATCAACCAAATATAACAAAAAAACTAGAAAAGCACCAAATTTGAACATGAAGTTGTAAACAATGTAGGCGGGCCCAACAAAAATTTGGGGTCAAAAAAAAAAATTGAAAATTTTCCGAGAAAAGCCGCCAAGCACTTGCTAGAAAGACTCGCTTTTTGAGAGTCTTTGGGCCAGAGCACTCGGCAAGAAAGAATTTTTAAAAAAAAATTTTCAAAAGCAGTTAAAAAGTCTTTCTTAGAGGGACTAATGGTGATGCCCTCGGTAAAGATTTTGGCGGGGGATGGGCGTCGTGTCGAGCGGTGTGTGCTTAGGGCCGGCCATTTGCGAGGTTAGCCCTCGGCAAAGAGTCTTTGCCGATGATTTGTTCTTTGCGAGAGTGCCCGAGCATTTTCCTCGGCAAATCCTCGGACCCTCGACAAAGATGCTCTGTGTCAGTAGTCTTGAACAGGACATTGATGAAGCAACTAACACCCTACTACTACTACTAGCAATAAGCAGCATGTTCGGTTGGCTGGTTCGTATCATTGCTGGTTCGTTTATGTGAGAGAAAAATACTGCTGACTGGTTCGTGTAAATAGTAGCCATATGAGGGGGCTGGCCAGCCAGCCCAGCCAGCCCCAGCCCAGTGATCAGGCAAGATAATCATAGGATATAGCGTTAGCGTGACTGATGAGTGATGATGGGCTGAAACTAGGCGAGTGCGGTTAAGCTAGTTTATTTGTTTGATGGTCTCCATAGATCGCAGACATAATATGTTTGCCAACTGTTTGATTCCATGCTTTAAAGTATAGTTACTAAATTTTAGATCACACAAACAAAGGCGTTGTTATTACTGCACTACTTCTTGATGATCTTTTCGATGAAGCGAATATCGTTTTTCTCTCACAACAAATCGGTATAAGTATCGCATATGCTAAATTTTAGCGAAACAAAAAGGACCATAAAAATTTTAGTCCCTAATTTTAGCCAACTGAACTTTTGAATTCAAACGGACCCTACGTTTGCCTGCCGTGCATGCTTTTGGCAGTTCGCGATGCATGCCTAGGAGGTCCATCCATCCAAGAGCAATAACTCTGCACACGTCGACGGCCGTCGTCCTGCCCGTCCGTCCAAGATCAATCAATCATTCATTCTCCGGTGAAGAGCAGAGTCACACAAACAAGGCAGCAGAAGCGAGAACGCTTCGCGAGGAAGCAACACACATCACACGCACATCATTAGCATTACAGATTTACAGTACAGTTTACAGAAGGAAGGGACGGATCGGAGGTGTATATGATGAACCTTAGAACCTAGCTAGAGTAGGCCAGCTAGCAAAGCTATGGAGCTAACAAGGCAGGCCAGGCCAGGCCAAGCGAAACGAACAGAACAAGACAGAAGCGACGAGACAGAGTTAGGATTAGGAGGGAGCAGGTCAGGTCCATCCAGGCCGCGTAGATATGGATGGATCATGGATGTGTATGGGCCGCGGTACCGCAAGCAAGCAAGCAACTAGTGGTGGCAAACAAGCAGGCGTGCACGCGAGTTGGCCCGTACCGTGGCGCCTTGCGCCTTGTCGCGGTGCTTGCTTTTGGCTTTGGGCGTCGTCGGCACGCGGAAACCGATGCCTTGGACGCATCACACGCGGCCATTTCAGCCCCCCCGCACCTCCTTGGACCCCTTGCGCTTGCGCCCATCGGACACGGCCAGCCATTCTCATCACCGCTCCACGCCGCCCCACCTGACCTGACCTCGGCTCCTTGCTTTGATTGCCCTCCGACCGCGACCGCGACCGCTGGCTTGTTCTTGTTCTCGTTCCCGCCCGCCACACCCTCACCCGCCTTGTCCTGCCCTGCCATGCCCTTGGACGGACGGACGGGGACGCATGGTATGGAGTATGGACGCACGCCACCAGCAGCAGCAAACAAACGGATACGAACGAACAAACGGAAGCGGACCCGTGGCTTGGATGCGTGTTGGTTCGGGCGCGGCGCGGCGACAAGCGGAAGCGGCTCTTGCTTTGGTTTGGACGGACAGCAGCTGCCAAGGCATCCTTTTGTTCTGGCGTCGCTCGCTTGGACCCGTAGCGCGGCGTGGATCAGCAGACAGCAGCAGGCGTCGTCTACCTCTCTACCCGGTGTCGCGACGCGGGACGCCTGCGTCTGCCTGGCGCCACTCGCCAAAGCGGTATGCTGCTGCCCGGTATGGTGTGGTGTGGGTGTGGCGTTCGCGCGCGATCTATTTTTGTTTTCTGTTTCCTATTCAATATTCATTCAAAACCGCCATCCGGTGTCCATGCTACTGCCGTTTTGCTAGCGAGTACTCTAGGATGAGTAGTAGTCCATGAAAAGGCGTGCCGACCAGATTAGCAATTATATTATCTATAACTGAACATTTTTACGCACTGCTTACGGCTGCAACAGGGATATATATATATATATATATATGATACTGGAATGGAACCTTGATTCTGGTGCGCCGCCGTATATGTATCAGTCGATGACGTAGCATCCATCCGTTGCCCCACCTGCCAGCCACCGGGCCCTTGCAGCTCCTCCAGGCTCCAGCACGGCAGCACCCAGCGGCGATCCTTTTCGGTGCCATTATCCACTGCACGAAGACGAATGGCATGGCAGCCACCCGCCCGTCCCAAGCCGACGTGAGATTCACGCTCGAATCAAAATCTACCAAAACAATACTCTGTTTACCTGATCATTGTAGGAGGGGGGCCTCTCAGCCAAAGATGACCCAAACAGGCATCAAAAACCGACCAGACAAGGCGCCGACCATGGATTATTGTTATCAGCACATGGATGACGAAGTGAACCCATACCCTGTAGCCTGTAGGCACACTGCGATATTTATGCTATCCTGTCGACTAACACTCAAACAAAGCCCCGAGGTAGCTCGAGACAGCACATAATCCAGACAACCGGGTAAGCGATATTTTATGAAACCCCGACCACATAATCCAAGAGTGAAGAGTCCACTTCATTCCACGATACTCCCATACTGTACAATCACGACACCACAGCAGAGTACTCTAAACGCGACGTGGAATTATGTCAAGGCTTTTCCTAGTGACTACATCCTCCGAGATCTTTAGTGTTCTACGGCATAATTTGCTTCATAACATGAGAGCCTTGCGGCTAAATCTCGGAGTTAGCAGAGCTAGCTAGTGAGCTATACAAAAGATGGCGCCAAGATCACCAAGGCGGTGACACATAAGCCAGCAAGTTCAGTTAGTTCAGAACTGGGTCCAGAGTATTTCCTCCATCACCCCAGACAAAGTGAAATATGTTTCGGCTTGCTCCTGCATTTACCATCTCGTTCTTGTTCTTTAACATCTTCTCTTGTGCAGGGATATCACCATCCTACAACATGGCGAAGGTTAGCTCTGGTTCACAGATGTGTTACAAGTATTTTACGGGACACAATAGCACTGCGACACAAAGGAGATGGAATGTACTACAGCCATTTTGTTCTGAACATGAGTAACAATTGTGACCTGTATAAATGGAAACAAAACATTTGGTAGGCAGAGGACTTACAAGTATCGAGTATGCCTTTGCCAGTAAGAAAGGGGTTGGATAGAGCTCTACAACAGCTTGTGCAGCTTCTTCTGTTACTTTTGGCACCTGCATCATATTTATATTCGTTCATGACAAATTTGCATTCAACTATGACATCGAACGAACCAGCTGATTAACTTTCATTAAGTACTGCCAAGTTACCTGCATAAGCTGAAGGGCAAATATGTCGCTCACTGTTTTCTTCTTAAGGTCACAACACTTTCTCTTAAACTCATCAAAGGTTGGGCAAACACGAGAAGTTTTACCAACAATCGAGAAATTTGCATCATAGTATGCTATTATTGAATGTGTAAGATCAATATATCTCTTCTGAGTATCAGCAAACCCAGTAGTTTTCTGAACATCAAATCCATCGAGAACCTCAGTGGTGAAACAGCTGAAAATAAATGGCAGAGCAATTAAAAAACCATACATCTTATGCCCCAAATATTATATTCCATAGTTAATAAATATAGACATCACATATTAGTGGGAAGAATAACAGTAACAAGGTGTAAACTAAGGGTTAAATGTATCACTGTCAGCATAATATATTTTTTTTTGATTCATACTGTCAGCATAATATTGATCGCTCAGGTGACTTGAGCAGTGTACATACGCTGTTGTAACCCTCTTTGGTGCACTGTTTAGATCACCTTCAACGAGATATATCAACTTCCTCAGCCCGCATTTCTACAAAGGAATAACAAATGAAACTATCGTGTCAAGCTGTGGCTAAAATAAACAATATATGCTAGAGGAACTTGGTAAGCTCTGGAAATCCATCAACATGGACAACAGACACAATGTCAGTGACAAGTTTTACAGTTTATAGATTCATGCTTAAGTCACCATACCCTTTGTCATGTCATTGCCAGGGAATGAGATACTTTATAGCCTTTAAATTCAAGATAACAAAAGAATAAAACATAACCTCTGTGAAAGGTTAGAATAGGGACATATTGGACTGGCCAATGACATCCTCACATCCAACCGGTGCAAAGTGCAACTCAAATTGGAGCACTCCTTATCAAATTCGACATTTCTTTAGGTTCAAAATGTATGACATTATAGTCTTTGAATGACAGCCACATATGGGATCATGGCACCAAACACACATGATCTTACACATCAATCTAATTGCAGCATAGGTAATTCACCAATAAACAGAACAGCAACAGCAACAGCAAAGCCTTTCAGTCCCACGAAAGTTGGGGTAGTCTAGAGATAAAACCCAACATGAGACACCAACAGAAAGGAAAATATATATATAAATAAAAGAATAAAAAGGAAATAATAATAGTATAAGTGTCATCAGCTGAAGGTACAAATAAGGAAAAGGAAGTGAAGGTTCAAGCCTTATAAGTTATAACAACAGCAGAAGCAAATGCAAGTTCAGAAGGCACCTGCATCCTGAATTTCTGATCTTTGTATCGGTTGTCTTCAATTGAGCCATCTAAATCCGTAACCTCTTTCCTTTCAACAATGAAATCAAAGAACATACTCTGTGTGATCTTCCTTATGACAGGCCATCCAAATACCATCTCCCACAGGTAACTGTCTAACCTGAATGGCAAGGTTCAAACTGAAGAATCAACACCACTTTCTCTGGCACATTACACAAACGAATCAATCAAGCATCAGACCTCAACCTTTATTATGTTAAAGAAGAACAAAAACTATATCCAAGAGGATAAATTCTAGACATTTATACAAAAAAAATTTAATCCAATGACTTGCAACACTGTCCACAATGTGACATTAGGCATTGATGCCACCTGCCACCTTGAGCACGAGGAAGCAAACACTGTAGGTTGCGAGCATGAGCAGTTGAAACAGACAAAAGTATCAACCAAGTTATCTTCTTATTCCTACCAAAATTTCACTGTATTTTATGTTATTTTCCCTTTTTTCATTTCTAATAGTTTTTTAATATTTTTTCAGGTAGTTTGTTAGTAGTCAAAGATCCTTGACTGAAGGAATTAGGACTCCAATGGCATATTTTGAAACAAACTATGTAATAGAAGCATAAACATGAAAGCGGGAAAATGTAGTGGCAAATGAAATTGCGTGTCAAGCTCTGGGCTCTAGGTTTGGCATCATATATGAGATATCCATAATCAGTATAACTATGCCCCCATTTTCATATCTACAGCAGAGAGAAAGTAGGACATGATATAGAAGAGTGTGCAAACTCTGATCCCAACTAACCTCTACCTCAAAATGGCTCTGTGAACGAATGTTATCAGCAACTTTTCTTGAATGAGACCTGCACAAACAGATAACAAACATGAGAACCCGATTCCACGCAAAGCAAACACATTAAATTCCAATGATGACACATCCAACTACACAAATAAAATACATGAGAACCAATTCCATGCAGAGAAAATATACTGAATTCCAACAAAAAAACAATGCAGAGCAGTCATAACAAGATTATTTAAAAAAAAATAACAAAAAATCATTTTCTCCCTCTAATAATCTATGAACCTATGGAAATCAAGTCATATATTACAGTTCCGTACAAAACGCTCCCTCCGTTCCAAATTATAAGACGTTTTGGCTTTTCTAGATTCATGACTTTTGCTATGCACTTACTCCGTAGATATACACTATGTCTAGATGCGTAGTAAAAGCAATTGTATCTAGAAAAGCCAAAACGTCTTATAATTTGGAACGGAGGGAGTAGAATGGTAAATCAGACCAGTCATAACCAATGAAACTTGTACCAAGGTTACAAACATTGCATAAGGTAATCTTCCTCATGATAATTTGAACAAATTATGGAAAATGAACAGCAGAGGGCCATTTTTCTTTTAATATTATGAATTGAATGAGATATCCCACCTAAAGATCAAAGATAACTACAAATATACAAAAATAGATACAAAATTTCTTTGTGAGAGTAGGATATGATGATACAGACCCGAATTTTTCACGATCATCCAATATTAAAATAACTTCATAAGCTTCAAGAAAGTTTTCCTTGGCTCGACGAGGTGGCATAGCTAGTTTAGCACAACCCTAGCAGGAGCAGATGCAGAATAATAGTATATTTAAGGAAAAAGAATGTTTCTTGAGAAAGTTTCTCCATCAAAAGTCAAGCATACCATTGCAGAAGATTGCAGCTTGGGTGTTCCTTGGAATGGAAGAGGAATATCTGGCAGTCCGCAATTAGTAACAGGCTCCTTGCCTGCATTAAAGTATAGGAATCAACCAGGAAGACTGGAAGGGAATGACACTAATGTTTCGATATTTTTGTACAATCTAAATAGGAAACGTAGTGATATCCATAGAACAGGATTGCATGTTTCAGTTTTGGTAGAACCCCTTTCGGTAAATTTTTTTAGAACACACAACTGGTAGCCAGAATAAATTATAGAGCAGTTTGAACAAAAAAGTAAGCATAATTCTACGAGAATTTATCAATATGAACAGAAAAGCAATTGAAACCTTTTAGGGGAATGTTCTTTCCACATGGCTCTTCTGAATCTGAATCGCAGCAAATGATTCCTTCGTAATTCTACACATGATAGAGAAACCATGAGTTACGAATGTATCATAGATCTACAATTATGGAAAAATATGCCAAGAAATTGAAATACTGGCTGAAATTATATCAACTGTGTGTAAACAGTATATTTAAATTACTAGTGCAAGTAAATCTACAGTCACATATTCGATGAGGGGTATCATTTTATTATAAGAAGGAATTGTAATTAAGAAAGAAAGAAAGTTAGAAAACCACCTTATAAAGTGTAAAAGGTTTAATCTCAGGGAATACGTATAGCTCGCATGGACAAAAAGGATTTTAAAGAATCGAAATTATTTCCTTGTCAGGTGTCACATTATTGTTGTAGCTACAATATTCTGCCGGAGCATGTAAGTATGTAGACTAAACTAAATATATGAAAAACTACATGCTTTGAAGTAATGTTTTGATAGTTAAACATCGCTCTACTATTGATGTTTGAAAACTGAAAAGTACTTTTGTTTGTGTCAGACCAGGACCAAGACAGAAGGCTAGAACATAAAAACTGAAAACTTCATCAAATAATAACCGAAGAAGACTATCAGAGCACACCTTTATGTCTTTCATCATACCTAAACATACAGAAGAATCTGTGAAATGGTCTGTGTATGTATCTTATTGTTAGCACGGAAAACAAAAGCAGTTTTGAAAAAAGGTAGTCCTTACAGTAGTTTGAACTTGACGGTAGCAACTGCTCTTCTTTTTTGTCAGAGAACTGCCGCTGACAAGCTCAGGACTGTGCCTGGAAACAGAAGGATTCATAGCAGATGTGTTGTGAGAATCTTCTAATCGAGACCATGAAAGACATTCACGTGCAGTGCCTTCCCCTTCTCGAGTTAGCATATACCTACAAAACTAACCTAGTCAGCTCCAACCGATGTTTAGAATCTCAAAAGAATGTGGATGCCTTATAACAAAAACCAAAGTAGATACATAATGTGCATAGTTGAAAGTTGCATATGATAAAAAGTGGACACAAAATAAAAGACCATTGTACCAGAGGAGATAACTAAATACCAAGATGGATCAGAATGGGATCCAGTTTGTATATGAAAAAGATGGTAGATCTAAGAATCATGTTGGTGTTGCATCTATTGCGGTCTTTACAGGTCCACTAACCCATGATAGAGTTAATGTTATACTGTAGTTAACCTTAAATAAAATCTTCCAATACCATTTGCAGAAGGAAAGAGATCATTAGGCTTCCAAATGCCCACAGCAAAATCTAATATGAAATGGCCAATTTATCTGCTAGTATACAAAATCACTTTATTGTGTTAGCATATTGAGTTTCCTCCTCCTAACAAATAAGAAAAAATATTGATGTGATAATGTCTCTAGCCCTTGGGAGAAAATCTGGTGGATTCTTTAAAGATCGTTTTAACAATGTGTAATGCTAGCATTGATGCCATCATGCTGTGTAATGCAGCAGCAAATTGCAGAGCCAAAAGATATACCTATGAAATTTGTACTTATAACAAGCTGTGGGGTTTGTTTCTCTAAATTTACTTATATCATGAGGGTTTATGTGTAACCTTTTGTACAGTCAAGTATTACTTTGCCAAAAAAAAATTAATAACTGTGGAATGAGTGTATAGGACGTGCACAAATGGAAAATGAGAATGTCGTGTATTACTTTGCTGGGTTACTCCACTTGGTGACAAATCCATTAGATAGCAGTGTCTTCATGCAGCTCCAACCAGTGTACCAGTCCTTCCCGTAACTCTGTTTTGCTTTACTTTTATTTGGACTGATTAAAATGAAAAGTAGCTACTTAGTAACATGTCAAACATAGCAGGAGTACCAAAACAGCAGGAAATCACTGAGACAGAGTACCCAATCGCGTCTCGTGACAGTCCACTGGCTTCAGCAGCATCAATAAGCTCTTGTTTCATCATAAAATATTTCCCGTTAGCCTTTGCCCTATAGGAAAATTCCATCGTTATATTATCTTAAATATTTTCTCGAAAACTTAGGTATCTTTCTCCTGCCCCTATGAATAAACATCAATATTCAACCTCCCTACTAAAAATATACGATATATACCTCAAAGAAATCATACCTAAGGAGTGTTATTAGTATGGCATAAGCAGCAGTGTTCTTCCTTGGCAAATAACTTTTTTCCCCTTTTTGGTTTCTTTCCTATAACAACAAATGACACAATTCAGAGAAAGAGGGTTTTCAAAGAACTCACAGTCAACCATAAAAATAGTGAAACATTACCTTTTGCAGGAGATAAATCCTGATTCGACTCTGCAAAAAAACTTTTCATATGTTGTATGAGCCATGGTCCCACACCCCTGACAACAATGGTAAAACATAATAAAAATACACTTTATGATGCAAAACTACATTGAAAAAATGCCTTATGATACAGCAAAATTCAGGCTTATTGTTCTAACGTAACACAAGGGATAAATAAAGCTCTCAGAAGTCAGACCCTCAGTTATAAGATAACACTAGGTTGAAAAAAGAAAATTCAAATTTAACAAGAAATGGTGGTTTCTGCCTTTCTGGTTTCTAACCGATCATGTTTGGGTGAGAAATCACAATGTAGATATAGCCGCCTAGCAGACCTTACATAGTAACTGAACATTGCAGGCTTAAATATGCGATGCTACATTCTGAGATTTAAAAACAACCAATGAGTTCCTGAGATGTTCAAGTCAAACAGAATTGGGGACAAGCCCTCACTTCCGATTAGCAAAATGAACACACCTACATCACTACATGCCAAAACTACAAACAAATTCACATGTCTAACAGTATACAGCTGTTAGTAACCGCGGATGTACCCCCAAATACCAATTAGCGAAATGAACATGTCTACACGGCAAATCACAAACCAATTCATTCGTCTTAATGTATTCAACCATTAGGAGTAAGCAGAAACGAGCCTTCAACCACAATTTTCTCTGTAATGTCAGCTCTAAATGAAACGTCCTCGCCAAAACAAGGCATCCGCTTGGCACGAAACAAAATCCATCAAACGGTAGCTTCAACTGGGGCATTTCAATACCATGAGAGAGAGGGAGGAGGGGGGCGGGGCTTTTCATGGAAAGGATTTCAGAAAAGTATATTTACTTGACGTTCGAGAAGTCCTTGAGGGTCCGGATTGGCTCCTTGGAGGAGCAGAGGCTGCGGTTGGCGTTGGCGAAGGCGAGGTAGTTGTTCGGCGAGAGCCCGTCCGGCTCCTGCATCATCGCCCGCCACTTCTCCAGGAAGAAGCGAGAGAGGGACTCATTCTCCGGGTTATGCACCTTGAGTTGCTTCGGCACCGGCAGCGCTTCCTTTGGTTTCTTCGGCGGCGGCCGCATCGTGATCGCTCGGGAATTGGTGCACGGCAGTGGAGGCGGATAGCTGGGTTGGGGATGCGGGAATCGGTGCGCGAAGCTAGGGTTTGGGATTTCGGAGCGTGAAGGAGGAGGAGCCCGCCATTGCGGTGATTCGAGGGGGTTTTGCAGTTTGCGGTCGGGTTTTGGAAGTTTTGATGACGATGATGAGCTTCTCAGACAAGGATCAAAGTTCATTCACTCCAACGCATCGCAGGCCAGGCCTAGTTGGGCTCACGCTTCAGGCCCAATGTTCAAACCCAACCCACCAGTACGAACCACCTAAGCCTCTTTTTATCAAAAACAAAAGAAAAAAATTCATTTCATCTCTCTAACTTCGCTGAAATCTGAATCGCGCCTCCTTCGATTGAGAAGTCAAATTTTTATTCTCTTTTATCTTTTATTAAAACTGTTCAATTTTACTCTCTATGCAGGGTTGAGAGCAGGTTTGACTAACATGATGCTACGTTAGCCACGAGAAAAATAAGTCAAACCATATTGATAGTTCAAGAAGGTCAAATATACTTTATCAAAAAAAAGCATAGAAAAAATCCAAATATTTTCTCTAGACTTAATTTAAAATCCTAGACTTAATTTAATCTTAAAAAAAGATTATATAAGACTTGCTTTAGCTCGAAAAAAGTATGAAACCAAATTTAGATTTTTTCCCCTAAAAGTATGCAATTTCTTATGTTGCCTAGTTTGTAATTATTTGAATCTTATATGGTCTTATTTTTTGTGTTGATTCACTAGTAGATATTCTTTTATCTATTATAGTTAGTCTATGTTGACGAAAATACTAATATGGGTCCAAGTGACTT
Source organism: Miscanthus lutarioriparius (assembly GCA_904845875.1). NCBI lineage: Eukaryota > Viridiplantae > Streptophyta > Magnoliopsida > Poales > Poaceae > Miscanthus > Miscanthus lutarioriparius. The sequence continues at coordinate 47,041 of CAJGYO010000553.1, forward strand.
TGAGTTCTATACTTAAGATCAGAAGGTGGATATGGCTGCAACCTTTATTTTGGTTTAGACAAGAAATGAACAATCTCTACTTTGATTAGTGATGGCTTTCGATAGGCCATGCCCACTAAGTCCCCATATCACAAAGAAACGACGTCCTTTATTGCAGACAGTGAATTTTGTTTCTTGTTTACAAACATGAAGATAAATTGTGCATGGTGAGCTTTGAAATAGATATTAGCACAAAATCAACACTTGTGAATGAGAATTAGGTGTAAAATAAATTTATAAAATGGTGCAAATAGGTTTGTTCCTTGTGGCCAAACATGCTTAACTAGGGTTTGAGTCATAGACTTAAGACAATGATGTGTCCGTTGACATCAAGACTTTTATAGTGACTTCATCAACCTTAAGATCTATGCTCATAGGGATGGATGTGCATGCGTGCGCTGATATATGTGAACGTCCATGCATATACAAGCGACACATGTGTTTATACTAAATACGATCAAGTATGAGATTGTCACGCGACACTTGCACTGGTGTGCAAGTCACTTGAACTACTATGCTGTCCGTTCCAATATTGTGGACTAATTATAACAGCTAAGAAGAGCATATGTTAGCAAATAGTAAACATCAAAAGGAGCACATGTAAGATTCAAATAACTCCAAGACATCATAATATAAAAGCATGGTCTTAAGACTGAATCTAAAATTGGTTTCATATTTTTCTAAGCTAGAACAAATCTTATATAAATTTTCTAAGACCCCGCTCGGACCTCTAGAATTGAATTGAAACATAATTATATTTTTTGAGCAGTATTTTGGCTCTGATTGGAACTACAAACAACAATTCCAATCAATTCTTATTAAGCTCGTCAGACCAAGGTAAGATTCATGGCTTGACAAGTGGAGTCTAATTCAATTTTGTTCTACTATTTACTCTCCCGCTGCACCATTCTTCAAAGCAGACTTGTTCCTCGTAAGTATTTGATGAACCACGGCACCATCGAAGGAGCACTATCCAAGCATGCCTACTCAAGTATGATGGAAAAGCAGATCAATTTAGGGGACCCAAATGAGCAGTAGATTAAATCGGATTTGAGATTTTTAATTGCATATTTTTTCAAGAAAAAAATAGATAAGTTATTGAAAAACTATATTTTTTGTTGATAAGTTAAAGATTACATGGCCCTCAAACTATCAATATAAGTCAATTTACGTCCCTGGTGACTGACGTGGCACCCTATCAGCCAAAATCGCTTTCAAAACTGTCGAGGGAGCAAAATCATATGATTGTTGGAGGTGGCTCAGGCTTCGACAAAAGTGGAGGAAATAGACTTTTTTCAAAGCAAAATGAAAAAAGAACTAAATAAAAGATATATAACAAAAGGAAAGAGCCATGTGCCACGTCTTATAAATACATAAATTAATAGATCACTTTAGTTCTGTCAAGTCAAACTGGTTCAACTTTAACCTAGTGTCGGATACTATAAGAAGGGGTACCCTAAGCAAAAACCGAAAATATTGCTTAAGCCTTACAAAAATCAGTAAAAATCAAAGCCAAAGGACAACCACGAGGTCTCGGCAAATTCTCCGACTCACCCAAGGCTTGCGCCGAGGCCTCAGACGAAAGGCCAAACCCCTCCGCCCCGCCGAGGCCCTCTCGCCGAGGCCCCCTCGCCGAGGCCCCGCCCCGCAATGCCTCGCATGGGATACCAATTCTCCGATTCGCCCGAGGCTGGGCTCGGCAACAACCTCGTCACCTCCGTCCCGACCGACTCCCCTGACAAAACGCCACGTCCAGTCAATACGCCCCACTACTCCCGCAATGTCAGCCACACGTTGGCACAGTACAGGCAGAATGACCGACGGGATAGGGGACCAGGCGCAGCAGGGGTTACCTACCACTGTGCTCATCACTGTGCCCCCTGCTGACACCCGTACTGCCCTGTGCTACCTAACTCCTGCGCCAAGGACAAAGTGGCGTGGAGGGTCAAGTCCGGGTCCCAATAGTCTCGGAATCAGCATAAAAGACCAACCGTTCGTCCTCCGCCTCGTCCGAGACCCCCTGGCAGGGCCTCGGACGTACTATTCCTTCTCCGCCTCGGCCGAGGCTGGCTCAAATCCCGCATCCTCGTCGCGCCTCCGCCTCGTCAAGAGACCCCGGCGAGGCTCTCGGACATATTATTCCTTCTCCGCCTCGGTGAGGCCGGGCTCAAATCCCGCATCCTCGTCGCCTCGCCTCAACCAATCCCCTGGCGGCGAGCCGTCACATCCGTTTAAATGCACTGGTCACACCTACTACATCAGCCACGGATCGACACGGACAAACAGCAGGCGATGGGACAGTGGTCAAATCTCCTTTTACCATCCCTCACTCGACGGTGCGGGGTTACTGGTGCCACTGTGGACACACGCTCCGCACTTTCCTCCACTGAACCCAGTGCACGCCGACCACCGAGACCCCGCATCATACACGAGTCACCGCCGAGGCCTCGGCAAAGCAGGCCTCGGCATGATCAGCTATAGCACCCACAAGGCCTCGGCACTCCACCAAGTCAAGAACACACAAGGCACGACATGTCTCCTACAGTGGAAGCCATACTGACTAGACGTCAACAAGGACTCCCACGACCTCAACAACCTCGTGCACAGCCAAGACGGCGGCGCCGATCAAGTACCAATCGCCATCCCCAACACCATCTTGCTCACACAGATGAACTACTGATGGGCTCCACGTATAGCTCACTCATGTACTCCTGGCTCCCTCCTTGTGGTTATAAAAGGAAGCAGCCAGGGATAGCTCGGGGGGGGCGGAAAAAAGGAGAAATAGGAAGAACACCTGGTAGCTCACAGACATACACATCCCAGCCGCCTGAGAGCAATGTCTCAAGCAGCCCACACGACACCTCGCCGAGACCTGGGACTAGCTCCCTCTCTCCCTGTGCTTGTAACCCCCTACTACTAGCACTTCGGTGCAAGGAATACAAGATCGATCTCTCAGACTGGACGTAGGGCATCGATTGCCTGAACCAGTATAAACCTTGTGTCTCTTTGCATCACCATCTGGGATTAGGGGCACGCAGTTCAAATTCACTAGTTGGTAGAGGACCCCCGGTCCAAAACACCGACAGTTGGCGCGCCAGGTAGGGGCCTCTGCGTGTCAGCTTCGTCATCCCAACAAGTTCTAGATGACAGACCCCGTACGACCGTTACGTCTCGGCACGGTGATCTGGTTTGGGGGCCTAGAGTTCATGTCTCTAGGGCATGAGTACGACATGGTACTCCTCACGCCTCGAGCCCCACCAACCGACGGCGATGTCACGCACCGGCAGCCCGGGCGGCCGCTCTCGTCGTGCTCACCAAGCACGATGCGAGCAAGACCACCCCAATGCTACTCGAATCCAAGACGGCACGCCACTCCCCGCCGACATCCTACGACCAGCTGTTGGCATAGGCTCCCTAGCTGGGGACCTGTCTAGCCTGAGTTTGGACGAAGGAAAAACGCCGGTGACAGATGGCGATGCCCAGTCACCAAGCTCCGCTCCACCACTCCCTGAAGAGCCAGTTTCGGCGGAGCAAAGTCCGGCGACGGCACCATCCTCCTACCCCTTTGGGTTGAGAAATGCTGCCACATCTTACGCCGCCGCTCACAAGGATCCCCCAGAACGTCGCCAGCGCTTCACTCTCGACCTGGGCACCCACGCTGACTCCTCGGAGGAGGACGAGGCATGGCCCGGAGTGGATTTCTCTGGACTCCACGACCCCGGGGCTATGCGTCGTTTTCTGGCCACAAGTGACTACTGCTTCGGCTACTCCGACTCCGACAACGAGGGCACCTACGACCCCGCTCGCGAGTGTTTCCACGTCGGGCTCAGGATGCCGAGGGCGGGCGAGGAAGACGAGGGGGCGGGTAGCCGTTCCCCGCTTCGCCCAGGTACAGGCGCCGCCACACCTCTACGCATTCTCCTACCGGCAGCACGGAACGAGAACCCTGCTCTTACACGACCTCAACGTCCAGACCTAGAACAACTCCGTGAGCTCCAGGCCAAGGTCGAACAGGACCGACTCCTTCTACAGCAGCTTCGAGACTCTCTCGAACAAGAGCAGTGAGGTCGCGGCGAAGGCAGAGGAGCCCGACGAAGGGCCCGCGATGTACATCATCGCATCCACGACGACGACGAAGGGAGCGAGCAACCCCCAGTCTTCAATCGTGCCAGCCAGAACGTCACGGCCGCGGCAATGCTGGTCCGCGCGATGCCCGAGCCTTCTACCATGGAGGGGCAGCGGGTCCACGGCGAGCTTTGAGAGCTGCTAGAGACCGTCGCGGTCCAGCAGGCCGAGAGTTCCGCCTCCCGACGGCACGGGGGCGTCTCAAACCTGCCCGTGGCACCACCTCAGCAAGACAGGGAAGCCTCGGCTCGTCCTGAGCCCGCTCAAGCACCGATAGCCCACAGGGCCCCCATGCTTCTGGACCACCTCGGCAACCGACGCGAGGTGCAGGGAAACCATGAGGTGGTCAGCAGGCGACGACACCACGACAGCGAGGGGCCCGCTCGGGGCTACCACCCACACCAAGGCGATCGCTATGACAGCGGGGAGGACCGCAGTCCTTCCCCTGAACCTCCAGGCCCTCGGGTCTTCAGCAGGGCCATCCGCACTGCTCTTTTCCCCGCCCGATTTTGGCAACCAGCCAATCTCGTGAAGTACAACGGCGAGACCAACCCCGAACTCTAGCTTGCCGATTACCGTCTGGCCTGCTAGCTAGGTGGCGCGGATGATGACCTGCTCATCATCCGCAACCTCCCCTTGCTCTTGTCAGACTCGGCACGAGCCTGGCTCGAGCACCTCCCTCCCTCACAAATCCACGACTGGCGCGACTTGGTTGGGATCTTCATCGAGAACTTTCAGGGCACATACATGCGCCCTGGGAACTCCTGGGATCTTAAGAGTTGCCACCAGAAGCCGGACGAGTCTCTCCGAGACTTCATCCGGCGCTTCTCCAAACAGTGCACCGAGTTGCCCAGCGTCGGCGATTCGAAGATCGTCTAGGCTTTCCTCTCCGGCACCACCTGGCGAGACTTGGTTCGAGAGTTAGGTCAGAACGTGTCGCGCTCCGCTGCTGCACTCCTCGACATCGCTACCAACTTCGCCTCGGGTGAGGAGGCTGTCGGAGCCATCTTCCCTGACAGCGACACCAAGGGTAAGCGGAGGGACGAGGCCCCCGAGGCCTCAGCCTCCCACCTCCCCAAGAGAAAGGAAAAGAGGCGCCTAGGGAAGCAAGAGGTCCTGGAGGCCGATCTGGTCGTGGCCACAGAACACAAGAATCCCCGAGGCCCCAAAGGCCCTAGGCCTTTCGACGACATGCTTAAGAAACCCTGCCCTTACCACCAAGGCCCGGTCAAGCATGCCCTTGAGGATTGCTCCATGGTGCGGCGTTACTACGCCAGGCTTGGGCTCCCCGACGACGCCGCCAAGCAGAAGGGCGCCGGCGACCGGGACGACGATAAGGACGACGGGTTCCCCGAGGTACGCAACGCCTTCATGATCTTTGGGGGACCCTCGGCGTGCCTTACGGCGCGGTAGCACAAGGGGGAACGCCGAGAGGTCTTCTCGATCAAGGTGGCTACCCCCTAGTACCTCGACTGGTCTCGGGAGGCGATCACCTTCGATCGGGACGACCACCCTGACCATGTTCCGAACCCCGGACAGTACCCACTGGTCATCGACCCGATCATCGGCAACACCCGACTCTCCAAGGTGTTGATGGACGGAGGCAGCGGCCTCAATATCCTCTACGTCAATACCCTAGAGCTCTTGGAGATCGACCGGTCGAGGCTCCGAGGCGACGTCGCACCCTTCCACGGCATCGTGCTAGGGAAGCGCACATGACCCCTCGGGCGCATCGACCTTCCCGTCTGCTTCGGCACTCCCTCCAACTACCGCAAAGAAGTCCTTACCTTCGAAGGAGTCGGGTTCGGGGGAGCCTACCACGCTATCCTGGGGCGGCCGTGCTACGCCAAGTTCATGGCAGTCCCCAACTATACCTACCTCGAGCTCAAGATGCCAGGCCCCAGTGGTATCATCACGATTGAGTCCACATACGAGCATGCATACGACTACGACGTCGAGTGCATCGAGTACGCCGAGGCTCTTACGGAGGCCGAGACCCTCATTGCCCACCTCGACCAACTCAGTGGCGAGGCGCCTGACTCCAAGCGTCGCGCAGGGGCGTTCGAGCCCGTGGAGGCCATCAAACTCGTCCCGGTCGACCCCGCCAGCCCCGACGACCGAGCGCTGAGGGTCAGCGCCACCCTCGACATCAAATAGGAAGCCGTGCTCGTCGACTTTCTCCGTGTGAATGCCGACATATTGGCATGGAGTCCCTCGGACATGCCGGGCATACCGAAGGAGGTCGCCGAGCATGCCCTGGACATCCAGGCCGGATCTAGGCCGGCGAGGCAATGCCTGCTCCGCTTTGATGAGGAAAAGCGTAGAGCCATCGGTGAGGAGATACAGAAACTCTTGGCGGCCGAATTCATCAAAGAAGTGTCCCACCCAGAGTGGTTGGCCAACCCCGTGCTAGTCAAGAAGAAAAATGGGAAATGGAGGATGTGCGTAGACTATACCGGTTTGAACAAAGCCTGTCCAAAGGTTCCCTTTCCATTACCCCGAATCGATCAAATCGTTGATTCCACCGTAGGGTGCGAAACCCTGTCTTTCCTTTATGCGTATTCTAGTTACCATCAAATCAGGATGAAAGAGTCAGACCAGCTCGCGACTTCTTTCATCACACCATTCGGCATGTACTGCTACGTGACTATGCCTTTCGGCCTCAGAAACGCAGGTGCCACATATCAACGGTGCATGACCCAGGTCTTTGGCGACAACATTGGGCGGACCGTCGAGGCCTACATAGACGACATCGTGGTCAAGACCAGAAAAGCCGAGGATCTCATCGACGACTTGAGGATAACCTTCAAATGCCTTAGAGAGAAAGGCATCAAGCTCAACCCCGAGAAGTGTGTGTTCGGGGTCCCCCAAGGCATGCTCTTGGGGTTCATAGTCTCGGAACGCGGCATTGAGGCCAACCCAGAGAAGGTCTCGGCCATAACCAGCATGGGACCAATCAGAGACCTCAAGGGAGTACAGAGGGTCATGGGATGCCTTGCGGCCCTGAGCCGCTTCATCTCGCGCCTCGGTGAAAAAGGTTTGCCTCTGTACCGACTCTTGAGAAAATCCGAGCGTTTTTCTTGGACCCCCGAGGCCGAAGAAGCCCTCAACAGACTCAAAACGCTGCTCACAAATCCTCCCGTCCTGGTACCCTCAGCCAGGGACGAGGCCCTCTTACTCTACGTCGCCGCAACGACCCAAGTGGTCAGCGCTGCCATAGTGGTAGAGAGGCAGGAAGGGGGGCATGCTCTACCCACCCAATGTCCTGTTTATTTCATCAGCGAGGTACTCTCCGAGACCAAAGCACGCTACCCCCACATCCAGAAGCTGGTCTACGCCGTGGTCCTGGCCCAGTGCAAATTACGTCACTACTTCGAGTCTCACCCAGTGACTGTGGTATCATCTTTCCCCCTGGGAGAGATAGTTCATAACCGGGAGGCCTCGGGCAGGATAGCCAAGTGGGCCATCGAGCTTATGGGGGAAACCTTGACTTTTGCGCCTTGGAAAGCGATCAAGTCTCAGGTCTTGGCCGATTTCGTGGCTGAGTGGACAGACACCCAACTACCACCTGCTCAAATTCAGACAGAGTGCTGGACCCTGTACTTCGATGGGTCCTTGATGAAGACCGGGGCAGGCGCGGGTCTGCTCTTTATCTCGCCCCTTGGAGTACACATGCGCTACATGGTGCGGCTCCACTTCGCCGCCTCCAACAATGTGGTTGAGTACGAGGCCCTCATCAACGGCTTGCAAGTCGCCATCGAACTTGGGGCACGACGTCTCGATGCCCGGGGCGACTCGTAGCTCGTCGTGGATCAGGTGATGAAGGAGTCAAATTGCCTCGACCCCAAAATGGAGGCTTACTGCAAATTAGTACATCACCTAGAAGACAAGTTCAACGGCCTCGAACTAAACCACGTCGCGCGGAAGTACAATGAGGCCACCGACGAGCTGGCAAAGATGGCCTCGGCACGGGCCCCAGTCCCCCCGAACGTCTTTGTCAGAGACCTCCACAAACCTTCCATTGACTACACCTCGACGATAGAGGAGGGCCCACCTGTAGGACCCACGGCAAAGATCGACGACCCTTCTGCTGCCAAGACCCCCTCGACCGAGCCTGAGGTCATGGAAGTCAACACCGAGCCTCCGTAGACTGATCAGGACGCGGATTGGCGAATCCTGTTCCTCGATTGGCTTGATCGGGGGGAGCTTCCTGGAGACAGGACCGAAGTACGATGGCTCGCGCGTCGAGCCAAGACCTATGTCCTCTACAATGATGAATTGTACAGGTGAAGTCCCTCAGGTGTCCTCCAACGATGTATCACTGCTGAGACAGGCCGAGCCCTGCTTTGGGACTTGCACGCATGCGCTTGCGAGCACCATGCGGCGCCTTGGACGCTCGTGGGGAACGCTTTCCGCCAAGGGTTCTACTGGCGGACGGTGGTCGCCGACGCTACCAAGCTAGTACGCTCCTACGAAGGATGCCAGTACTATGCTCGGCAGACACATCTCCCGGCCCTAGCCCTGCAAACCATCCCCATCACGTGGCCGTTCGCCGTGTGGGGGCTCGACATGGTCGGGCTCCGCAAAAAACCCCCGGGGCTACACCCATCTCATCGGTATCGGTCGACAAGTTCTCCAAATGGATCGAGGCTCGTCCGATCAATCGAATCAAATCCGAGCGAGCGGTCTTTGTTCTTCACCGACATTATCCATGATTTGGAGTCCCCAACACCATCATCACCGACAACGGGACACAGTTCTTCGGCAAAACTTCACGATGTTTTGCGACAACCACCACATCCATGTGGGCCTGGTCGGCCGTAGGACACCCAAGGACCAACGGTCAAGTAGAGCGATGCCAGCGGCATGATCCTACAAGGCCTCAAGCCAAGGATTCACAACCGGTTGAAAAAGTTTGGCAAGAAATGGCTCGCCCGAACTCCCATCGGTCATCCTGGAGCCTAAGGAACACTCCAAGCCGAGCCACGGGTTCACGCCTTTCTTCACGGTCTATGGGGTCGAGGCCATCCTCCCCACCGACTTGGAATATGGTTCCCGAGGCTACAAGCCTATAACAAACAAAGTAACCTCACCACTCGAGAGGACGCCTCGATCAACTGGAGGAAGCCGAGACGCGTCACGCTACTACACTCGGCCAAATACCGCCAGAGCCTCACGACGTTATCGGGCCCGGACGTTGCTCAAGCCGAGACTTGAAGGTAGGCGACTGGTGTTGAGGCTAGCACAGAGCAACAAGGGTCGCCATGTCTGACCCCGCCATGGGAAGGGCCGTACATCATCGCCTCAAGGCATCAAGCCCGGCACCTACAAGCTGGCCAACGAGAAGGGCGAAGTCTTCACCAACGCTTGGAACATAGAACATCTACGTCGCTTTTATCCCTAAATTTTCAAGCATTGTATATGTCGTTTCTCAAAATACAATTAAAAAGCATTCTTTAGTTGGTATAATATTTCGAGAAACCCCCCGAGCCCATCATAGGTCTCGGCAATATAGTAATGAGAAGAGAGCTCGGCTCTCGCTAAGCAGAACCAAGCCTCCTCGAGGGGGCTAGATGGGGACTCCCCTAGGTCCCACGCACTATTCTTCATCGTTTTTTACTTAAAATTCCTACGCCAAGACTCTAGCATGCTCGACAAATCGGTTGTAAAACCCCTCGGACCAAGGTCTGCATTTCCTAAGCAAGAAATTTGGTAGAGTCGCTGAACAGCCCACGCCTCCAAGACACGGCACTCCTCACTACCTCTCACCCAAGGGGCGGCTTAGGCCCCAAGGGGGTGTTTTGCAAAGCTAAATCGATCAGAGCAACAGAGGCAAGAGGCTCGGAAACATGAGAAAAACAACTAAGAAACACAAATACTTCAAAAATAAAGGCCTCGACGGCCACAAGCGTTCTGATACAAAAATAACTCCTACTCTATTTTTACATAGCCCCAGGACCCAGATCAAGGCTTAGGGCCTTCAAAGACTGGCAGATGGTAGGGAGGAACCACCTCCTCTTGAAGAGCGGCGGCGCGCCGTGCGTTGTGGCCTTCCGCCGCCTCCATCACTTCGTGACCACCATGTCAGCCTCCTCGTCATCATCAGCAGACATACCCATCACTAATGGCCGGGAGGTTGACGCCGACAAGTGAGTGAGAGAGATGGCTAGCTAGCAGCGCTTGACACCCGTGTGCGGCGCTCCTCGAGAGCCACAGATCTGGTTGCTCAACAGCGATCAAACGGCTTCCTAGGGAGCTGCTGACCGAACCCCTTCAACCTCCAAGGCCTCAGAGGCGTAAAGGGCAAAGCACATTTTAGCACCTCATGCTCCCCGATCTCGTTATCGAGCACCGTCTACACTGCTACTGAAGCCTCATTTGCCCGAGTAACCTTTCGCCTCCGACTGCACCATGGGGAGCAGAGTAAGGTTGAGCGAGGGAAAAACATCCTAAATTAGGAGAGGAAGCCCACAGAACTCACCCCTTGGCCTTGGCTCCCCGGTGTCGGGTCTCGACTGAGCAGGCCTCGGCTTTCTCCTTCAGCAGGGGCCTCGGCCCTAGAAGCCTCGGCCTCCTCCTTCAAGCGTCGGGCCTCGACCCGAGAAGCCTCGGCCATACTGGAAGCTTCACTCCCTAGCTCTGCATCACACAAGGGAGTTAGGGGAGCGAACATAAGGAAAAGAAAACAAAATGAGGGGACTAAGACTCACCCTCGATTGTCCCCTCAAACCACTGACCTCGGTTCACGAGGCCTCTCACTGCAAACAAGGGCCTCATCCAAGGCACCTTACCGTCGTCAACTGCACGCCTGCTCCGTTCCCCCCCAGTGCCCCACGAGAGCTGCGGCCGAGGCCATAGCATCAGTGGCTCGGCCCCTGAAGGCATCCCGATCACTGACCGCGCGGGTGAGCTCCTGCTCCAACTCATTGACCCGCGCCGCCAGAGGGGCGAGCTGCGTCTGGGTCGTGGCTGCCTTGACCTTTGTGTCGGCACAACGAAGGTGAAGGTCCTCTACCTCCGCGCTCCGCTCCGACAGGAGCTCGTTGGCACCAGCGAGAAGGCCCTCCCGCTTGGCTGAAGCCTGGTCCCAGACGCCCCTCCCACCGGAGAAAGACCGACTTCCCAAGGGACGGGTCTCGAGCTCCCCGGGAAGCGTAAGCAGGGTCATTGATTGCAACAAAAGCAGAAAAGGACAACGTCGTGCGAGAAAGGAAAACGCAAACCTGGGCGACTTCGGGCAGGTCGTCGGCCACCACGGACAGGGCCGTCCATAGCGACCACTCCGCTAGCTAACGGTATTGCTCGAAGGTGCCCCAGCGCCCGCCCTTGGCTGCGTCCTCGAGCGCGAATAGAGGCTCCCCCTTAGGGTCGTCCCGGCTCCGCCACAGTACCCGCGGGTGATCCCACCCGCGAGGCTCAGGTCGCACCCGCACGAGGGCCGAGTTTCCCTCGTCCAAGATTGGCGCCGGCTGTCCCACGGCACCGGCATCCTCGGCGTCGACCACCTCCCATGCCCGGGAAGTATCATTGGAGGAGATCGGATAGACCTCTGTCTCCCGGGCGTGCTCTCGCAACAACGGCGGCCCCTGAAGCAAGGGCGCCTCCAAGGCCTCCGCCGCCTTCATTTCCGCCTCCTAGACAGACGGCCTCGCTGCCATCACGACGGCCTTGGTGGTCTCGGGGGCTCCGGCCCCCGCCATCATGGCCTCGGACGACGCAGAAACACCGACCGTAGCCACTGCGGTCTCGGCGGTCTTGGACGCCCTGGCCTTCGTCGCCTCAGCCCCAGAGACCTCGGGGGCCTCGGCAACCAAGGGCACGCCGGCCCCATCCGACTCGTGAGCCTCGCCCTCACGGGGCGGAGGCACTCCCTCCCTCGTCTGTGTAGGGGGCCGCCTCAGTAGCCCCTCCTTGGGCGGTCGGCTCCTTCGGATCGACCCTCACCGATGCCGCACCGCGTTGGATAGCGGCTTGTGCCTCCGCCACCCAGCGGGCGAAGGAGCCGGGGCTCACCTTGAGCGCCTTAAGGGGTGCCAAGGGAAGCTCGTCTGCAGGCCGCTTCCGACTAAGGAAAAATAACCAACAGGGTCAGCGCGAGACCAAAAGGCGAACGGAAGGCACTATGACCCTGCCAAAAATACTCTTACATTGAACGGGGCGACGACCGTTTCGCCATGGCAAACCTCGTCCGCAACGGCGGAGGCGGCGGCAGAGGCGTCGCCTCCATATCCATCGGCGCCAGTCGGTCCTCAATGGACCCCGGTGCCCCTTCGGTCCTCTGCGGGGGCGGTGGTGTCGCCTTCACCGCCACTTGTTCCACCACAGCCGCCTAGCCCATCGGGCTGACGATGCGTTTGCCCAACACCCGCGCCTTGAGCGTGTTAGCCTCGGCCCCGGAGCGAACAGCCGTCGACCCCAGGTCCGCTTCTCCTCCTTCCCCCGGGAGTGCCGAGCTGCTTGCCATCGCCTCGGGCACCACCTCCACTATGTCAGGAAGATGGTCCAGGGGACCTCCCCCCACCTCGCTCCCGTAATCCCCGTCCGAGGCCTCCATCGACAGCGACGTCGACAGCGATTCCTCCAACGGGAGACCATCCTTCCGTTGTTGACGGCGGCGCTTATCCAGCTCCTCGCGCGTGAGGATTTGCTTCGTGCGCTTCGCCGCCTTGGTGTCTTTCCGCTTTTTCTGCGCATCGGCGTGCGCGCGGTTGATCGCCCGACGCCTCGTGTCCTCGGGAACGGGCGGCGGAGATGAGCGTACATCCCTCATCCCCTGCAGGTACGACGGACGCGCATAAGGAAACAAGGGGTAAGGGGAGACTGAGGAGGCTCGGAGGCTACAAGCGGTGCATGACTTACCAGTAAAAGGAACCCCCGCGACGGCCGCATAGCGATAGGGGTCAAGTTGCCGCCCCTCAGCTTCGCCTCTACCATCTCCCCCACCCAACGAAGAATTTCCTCATCGGAAAGGACGGAGGAGGACATCCGGGTGCCCTCAATGGGCTCACCTGGCTTCATCTCGAACACCCGCCGCCGCCGAGCCATCAGCGGCAGCACCCTTCGGCGGTGGAAGGCGGCCACAACTACAGTCGCGGTGAGACCGTGGCCCCGCAGCCTCGCCAGCCCCTCCAGAAGCGGCTGCAGCTTGGGCTGGTCGTCCTTTGGGATGCCGTACTTCCATCTCTCCGGGCAACTCCCCACAATCCGCCCAGTGTAGGGGGGGAAGTCCTCCGTCGTCATTGTGAAGGTAGAACCAACTCGTGTACCACCGGCGATTGGATGATGCGAGCTGGGCTGGAATGTAGAGGTGCAGGCGGTCCTGGCGCACTTGGAGAGTGCAGCCGCCGGCCCTCGTCGCCTTCCTCGTACCCGACGTGCCCGTCAGCTTGGTAGTGTGCCCCGCCCGGAATAGGTGGAGCCACAACTCCCAATGGGGAGCAATCCCCAAGTACCCCTCGTAGACGGCAACAAAGATAGCCGCCTGAGCGATGGAGTTGGGGTTGAAGTTGTGGAGCTCCACGTCGTAGTAATGCGGGAGCGCCCGCATGAACCGATCCGCCGGAACGCCAAGGCCGCGCTCGTGAAAGGAGACGAAGCTTACGGCGTAGTCGTCGTGGGGCCTCGGCTCTCGCTCGCCGTACGGAGCAATCCACTCCGGCCTGGTGGGGTCTGTCACCGGGCGAAGGAGTCCGCCGTCGACAAGCGACTAAAGCATCTCCTCGATGACATCCGACGGATCCCAGGGGTCCACCTCGACAACGACGATGTCGCCGGCCATGGGTGCGACTATGGATGAAAACGGTACGGATATTTATTCGACCGTCCGTTCGACCGAACAAATATGAACACTTATCTAGATAGTTACTCGGATATCCGTAATTTTTTTCGGATACGGATACTAAAACGGATATCTTAGGTGGATATCAAATACGGATGTAATATCATCGATATCCGGCGGATATCGGATAATCCGGTTAAGTATCGGATATATCCGGATATTTAAAAACGGATATTATCCGGATATTATTCAAACGACCTTGGATGGAGAAATGATCAAAATAAAAATTATAGATCTCAAAAAGTTATGAAACTTTGTTGTTTATAACTTTTTCGTTTGAAATCATTTAGTGCTTTAAAATTTAAACCGTCCAAACTTTCTCAAATGGAAAACTAGTTTATAGACGTCAAAATTTAAAAATCACAAATTTGAACCATCCAAACTATCTCAAATGAAAAGTTGACCAAAACAACAATTGTAGATCGTGATGAGTTGAACAAACTTGGTATTCAAAACTTTTCAATTTGAAGTCATTTAGAGTTCACAATACTAGAGTCAAAGTGTTGTTTTTTTATTTGACCAAATTTGACTTGGTCAAACTTGCTCAAATGAGATACTAAATGACCTCAGATGAAAAAACTCTGAATACCAAGTTTGATCATCTCAGCAAGATATACAATTGTTACATAGCTCATTTTCCCATTTGAGAAAGTTTTATCAAACACTAGTCACAAATTCTTGAATCTCATATAGACTTTCTGAAACTACGTCACATACTTGTGAAATTTGAACTATATTTTGTTCAAACTTTCTCAAATGAAAAAATGGCCTATATAAGGATTGTAGATCTTGATGATATGAACAAATTTGGTATTCAAAACTTTTCAATTTGAGACAATCTAGGGTTCCGAAAACTAGTTTATAGGCGTCAAAATTTAAAAATCACAAATTTGAACCATCCAAACTATCTCAAATGAAAAGTTGACCAAAACAACAATTGTAGATCTTGATGAGTTGAACAAAATTGGTATTCAAAACTTTTCAATTTGAAGTCATTTAGAGTTCATAATACTAGAGTCAAAGTGTTGTTTTTTCATTTGACCAAATTTGACTTGGTCAAACTTGGTCAAATGAGATACTAAATGACCTTAGATGAAAAAACTCTGAATACCAAGTTTGATCATCTCAGCAAGATCTACAATTGTTACATAGCTCATTTTCCCATTTGAGAAAGTTTTATCAAACACTAGTTACAAATTCTTGAATCTCATATAGACTTTCTGAAACTATGTCACACACTTGTGAAATTTGAACTATATTTTGTTCAAACTTTCTTAAATAAAAAAATGGCCTATATAAGGATTGTAGATCCTGATGAGATGAACAAATTTGGTATTCAAAACTTTTCAATTTGAGACAATCTAGGGTTCCGACAACTAGTTTGTAAACGTCGAAATTTAAAAATCACAAATTTGAACTTTCCAAACTATCTCAAATGGAAAGTTGACCAAAACAACAATTTTAGATCTTGATGAGTTGAACAAACTTGGTATTCAAAACTTTTCAATTTGAAGTCATTTAGAGTTCATAATACTAGAGTCAAAGTGTTGTTTTTTCATTTGACCAAATTTGACTTGGTCAAACTTGCTCAAATGAGACACTAAATGACCTCAGATGAAAAAACTCTGAATACCAAGTTTGATCATCTCAGCAAGATATACAATTGTTACATAGCTCATTTTCCCATTTGAGAAAGTTTTATCAAACACTAGTCACAAATTCTTGAATCTCATATAGACTTTCTGAAACTATGTCACACACTTGTGAAATTTGAACTACATTTTGTTCAAACTTTCTCAAATGAAAAAATATCCTATATAAGGATTGTAGATATTGATGAGCTGAACAAATTTGGTATTCAAAACTTTTCAATTTGAGACAATCTAGGGTTTCGAAAACTAGTTTGTAAGCATCGAAATTTAAAAATCACAAATTTGAACAGTCCAAACTATCTCAAATGGAAAGTTGACCAAAACAAGAATTGTAGATCTTGATGAGTTGAACAAACTTGGTACTCAAAACTTTTTAATTTGAAGTCATTTAGAGTTCATAATACTAGAGTCAAAGTGTTGTTTTTTAACTTGACCAAATTTGACTTGGTCAAACTTGCTCAAATGAGACACTAAATGACCTCAGATGAAAAAACTCTGAATACCAAGTTTGATCATCTCAGCAAGATCTACAATTGTTACATAGCTCATTTTCCTATTTGAGAAATTTTTATCAAACACTAGTCACAAATTCTTAAATCTCATACTTTCTAAAACTATGTCACACACTTGTGAAATTTGAACTACATTTTGTTCAAACTTTCTCAAATGAAAAAATGGCCTATATAAGGATTGTAGATCTTGAATCCATGACCATGACACCATGAGACCCATGAAGCCATGAGCTTGGCTATTTCTACTCATGCCGCGAAGATTGGTGCTTGTATGATGTTTGATGTATGATGTATCTGTATCTTATTTGTTGCTTTACTCTTTAGTCTTTTGGCTTAATCTAGATGGATTATGGACTCATAGAGTGATGTAATGGTTTGTGCACGTATGATATATATATATGCTGCTTTTACTCAATATCCAAATAGATATTTGTATCCGACCTTCTCCGAATCCGATTCATACCGTATCCGATACTCATTATTCGTATCCGTAACCGAGTCAATCCGTATTCGTATATGTATCCGAACACTATCCGTGTCCGAATCCGAATCCGAACAGAAATATGAAAACAAATATAATATGAGTGATATCCGTTCGTATCCGATCCGTTTTCATCGGAGGAATCGGGTGCGGCGGTGAGTTTTTTCTCTCTCTCCCACGCTCTTGCTTTTTCCTCGCTTTCTCCCTAGGCTCGCTCTTCTCCCCTCTTCTTCCCGGCACCCGCTGCTCTAGCGACGGCTCAATAGGAGGCAGTGCTAATGCAGGCAAGGTAAGACGAGGAGGGGCGGGACTCTTCGGGTATTTATGCAGTGAGGAGGCGAAACAAACGGGCGACGAAATCGGGGAAGTTTCCCCCCGATCCGGTGCAGTTAACCACGAGCCGATTTCGTCGGCCCACGCGCCCACATCTCCCTCATTAAATGCGAGAATAGTTACGTCCCATCCACCACGTCACGCTCGGCCACTACGGCAGCAGGCGTCGTTTCGCCTCCCTAGGAAACCGCCTCAAAAGGCGCGCCACCCGTTGCCGAGCCAATAGGGAAGATATTCCCCACGGCCTATTCCTTTCATATGAAGGAACTAGGCTCTGAGCCTATTACGGTCCAGGGGTTCGAAGGCTGGGCCCCAAGAGGTTTCGACAGCCGCCCCAGGATAACAGAGTCAGGGACGACCGAGGGCGAGCCTATACAGGGTCGAGACCCAAGCAAGCGAAACGCTTGGGACGCCCAAAGTCGTGTCCGAGACCGGCAGGAAGGTCTCTGAATGGGATCCCACCGTAGGGAGGCACCGAGCCACCGAGGCCCAGTGAACGGCCTCGGCACCCACTAGAGAAATCCTCTGGTACTCTTGGAGTGTGTCTCTGGATCACTAGCTGTCCCCTAGCGAACGGGGTTCGAGCCTCCACTCGGACTACCCGAAAATAGCTCACCGGAGGTGCCACCGCTCATGCCCACCGAGGGTAGCGAGACACATTCCACCCCTCCTTCTGAGCGAAAAGGAAGCATGAGGGTCGTACAAAAAGTCAGGGGAACCCCTGATGGCCTTCTCGCTCTATGCAGGGGCTAAGGGGCTCTTCCTGCAACCTTGCCAAGACCCGGCGACCCCGGCTCGCACTCAAATGGGCCCGGCAAAACAAACCCTCCTTCCGAGCAAAAAGGAAGCGTGAGGGTCGTACAAAAAGACAGGGGAGCTCCTGACGGCCCTCTCGCCTGTCTGCGAGAGGCTAGGGGCTCTTCTCAGAGATCACGCCGAGACCCCACTACACATTTGGCGCCCAAAGGGGCCTCGGCAAACAAACCCTCATGCGCGAGGGGCGTATAAAAAGCCAGGGGACCTCCCGACGGCCCTCTCGCTCCGCGTAGAGGCTAGGGGCTCTTCCTGCAACCTTGCCGAGACCAGCGGCTCCGCCTCGCACCAGAGTGGGCTCGGCAAACAAACCCTCCGTCCGAACGAAAAGGATATGTGAGGGTCGGATGAAAAAGCCAGGGGACCCCTGACCGCCCTCCTGCTCCTGGCGGAGGCTCGGGGGCTCCTCCTGCGCCCAAGACAAAGACAAACGGTCTGAGTCCACGCTAGAAGTTCCATTACAAATACGATAAAGGGCACCGAGCCCGTTATGGTCCGAGGGTTCAAGGGTGGGCCTCAGAGAGTTTCGACAGTCGCCTGTGGCAACAGCAGTGAGTCGGGACGACCTTGGGGCGAGCCACGAATGGCCGAGGCCCGAGCGAATGATCGCTCAATCGCCGGGGCGTCCTAAGTAAATGTCTCGAGACCGGGGGGAAGTCTCGAATGGGATCCCACCATAGGGAGGCACCGAGCCACCGAGGCCAAATGAACGGCCTCGGCACCCACTAGAGAAACCCTTTGGTACTCTTGGAGTGCGTCTCTCGGACCGCTTAGTCGACCCTTAGCGAACGGGGTTGGGCCTCCACTCGGACTACCCGATAACACTCACGGAAGTGCCCACGCTCGTGCCCATCGAGGGTAGCTGGCACATTCCACCCCTCCTTCCGAGCGAAAAGGAAGCATGAGGGTCGTACCCAAAGTCGGGGATCTCGACGGACCTCTCGCTCCGTGCGGAGGCTAGAGGGCTTTTCCTGCAGCCTCGCCGAGACCCCCGCAACCCGAACTTGCGCTTGTGGGCTCGGCAAATGTGATAAAAACTCCTCGCTCAAACGCAAAAACAAAAAAAGCCCCTGGAGGAGTAACTCCACTCCTTCAGGGCCTCGGGGGCTACACCCGGCGGGTGCGCTCGCGCGCACCCACCGGAACCACCAAGTACAAAACACAATCCCGACAGGAGCTGCTACAAGCCAAGTCTCGTCAATACCTCGGGAG
Organism: Miscanthus lutarioriparius; assembly: GCA_904845875.1. Lineage (NCBI taxonomy): Eukaryota > Viridiplantae > Streptophyta > Magnoliopsida > Poales > Poaceae > Miscanthus > Miscanthus lutarioriparius. The sequence continues at coordinate 66,046 of CAJGYO010000553.1, forward strand.
AGTGCCCGCACTCCTCCCGAGGCTCGGGGGCTACTGTCGGATACCACAAGAAGGGGTACCCTAAGCAAGAACCGAAAATATTGCTTAAGCCTTGCAAAAATCAGCAAAAATCAAAGTCAAAGGACAACCACGAGGTCTCGGCAGATTCTCCGACTCACCCAAGACTTGCGCCGAGGCCTCAGACGAAAGGCCAAAGCCCTTCGCCCTGCCGAGGCCCTCTCGCCGAGGCCCCCTCGCCGAGGCCCCCTCGCCGAGGCCCCGCCCCGCAATGCCTCGGATGGGATACCAATTCTCCGATTCGCTCGAGGCTGGGCTCGGCAACAACCTCGTCACCTCCGTCCCGACCGACTCCCCTGACAAAATGCCACGTCCAGTCAATACGCCCCACTACTCCCGCAACATCAGCCGCACGTTGGCACAGTACAGGCAGAATGACCGACGAGACAGGGGACCGGGCGCAGCAGGGGTTACCTACCACTGTGCTCATCACTGTGCCCCCTGTTGACACCCGTACTGCCCTGTGCTACCTAACTCCTGCGCCAAGGACAAAGTGGCGTGGAGGGTCAAGTCTGGGTCCCAATAGTCTCGGAATCAGCATAAAAGACCAACCGTTCGTCCTCCGCCTCGTCCGAGACCCCCTGGCAGGGCCTCGAAAGTACTATTCCTTCTCCGCCCTCGGCCGAGGCGGGCTCAAATCTGCATCCTCGTCGCCTCCGCCTCGTCTGAGAGACCCCGGCGAGAATCTCGGACGTACTATTCCTTCTCGCCTCGGCCGAGGCCAGACTAAATCCGCATCCTCGCCGCCTCCGCCTCAACCGTCCCTCCCTCTGGGCGAAAGCCGTCACATCCGTTTAAATGCACTGGTCACACCTACTACATCAGCCACGCCCGACACAGTGCAGTGCAACAGAGGCGATGGGACAACGGTCAAATCTCCTTTTACCATCCCCTACCGACGGTGCGGGGGTTACCGTGCCTGTGGACACACGCCCGCACTTCTCCACGAACCAGTGCGTGGACGACCACCGAGACCCCGCATCATACATGGGTCACCGCCGAGGCCTCGGCAAAGGAAGCCTCGACACGATCACCTCAAGACACCATGAGCCTCGGCACTCCACCAAGTCAAGAACACACAAGGCACGGCATGTCTCCTACGATGGAAGCCATCTTGACTAGACGTCAACAAGGACTCCCACGACCTCAACAACCTCGTGCCTGGCCAGCACGGCGCGCCAGTCAAGTACCAATCGCCATCCCCAACACCATGCTGCTACAGGACTAAACTATAGTAGGCTCCACGTATAGCTCACTCATGTACTCCTGGCTCCCTCCTTGCGGTTATAAAAGGAAGCAGCCAGGGATAGCTCGGGGGGGAAAAAGGAGAAATAGGAAGAACACCTGGTAGCTCACAGACATACACATCCCAGCCGCATGAGAGCAACGTCTCAAGCAGCCCACACGACACCTCGCCGAGACCTGGGACTAGCTCCCTCTCTCCCTGTGCTTATAACCCCCTACTACTAGCACTTCGGTGCAAGGAATACAAGATCGATCTCTCAGACTGGACGTAGGGCATCGATTGCCTGAACCAGTATAAACCTTGTGTCTCTTTGCATCACCATCTGGGATTAGGGGCACGCAGTTCAAATTCACTAGTTGGTAGAGGACCCCCGGTCCGAAACACCGACACCTAGTCTTATAAAAAGTGTACAATCATCTACAATCAAATTAGTTTCATTGAATACACTATGAAATATGTTCTCACATTGCATCTATTTGATATTGTAGATGTTATTTTTTTAAAAGAAAACTTGACGAAAATTATAAATTTTTTAACTTAAGCCAAAGAGACCTATAATAATTTGCAATAGGGAAGTACCAATTAGCTTTCACGGCTGTTGATGACTGCTACTTAGTGATTTGATTACATGACAAGATGCGAGGCCATGATATCTCAATGCTATACATGCTCCGCCACGCTCAACAAATATAAAGTGCAGTAAAATGATGGTAGTAGTGTGTACTGCTGCCAGTAATTTCTACAGATCACATACATACATTTTCATCATATTATTACAATAATAATAATTCCAAGGCTATACATTACTGGCGTGGCAACATCAGAAGCTCAACCGTTCAAGAAAAGATGTGCACACTTAGTTGAAACAATCGGCAAGGACTGCTTTCAGCTCGTGGATGAAATCAAAACTCTGGATGCAGTTTGCAATGTTATCCGAAAACCCGACAGCATAACAACAGCCATCTCATAATGCAAGCAAGTGAGCAGAAGTCAACTGATGAACATAATGAAACACTACACATCTCATCCCAAGAACATTGCATCTTGTGCAACCTGGAGACCACAGCAGGGAGGCACTTTCAGACACTTTCATGGTGACTACATGCTCCAAAACGGTCAGTGTTCAATTGGACCATTTGCCTTCAGAATACGAAAGCCTTGCAATTGAATATCTGAGCACAAGGGGCTAGTGAACCACACAAAAATATGGCTCAAGATCACCAAGGCGGTGATATGCTCAATTAAATCGGTTAGTCTAAAATGAGCCCTGAAGATTGACATCCATCACCCTAGGGCCGAGCACAAGCACGTGCGGCCGGTTCGGTCGAACAGGGCCCCCAAATAGGAGGGGTCCACCAACCAGTCAGGTGTAGTATAGGTATAGATGTACTATACAAGCTTGTAGGTGTATAGTAGGCCCAATTGATGGCACATGGCAGGCAGCAGGCGGTCAGGCCCAAGGCCCCAAGCCCCCAAGCCCCCAAGCGGCAAGCGCTCTGCGCCTCTGCGCTGCATGCGGCATGCCCTGCCCCTCTGGCCCTCTCGCTGTCTCGCATCGCAGGCACAGGTACCGCGACGGTACAGCATTGCAGGCCGCATCATCAATTCATCAGTTCATCACGCCAGCCGCCAGGCGCCGCATCGGCGTCCAGGACGCATCCGCAGACCGCAGGGCGCCGCGCCGACCAGGCAGGACGCTAGGACGGCAGGACTCCATCGCACTTCACGCACATCGCAGTCTCGCAGATCCCGTCTCGTCCGTGATCGGTGATCCGTCAGTCCGTCTTGTGTCTCGCGCCTCGCGGCAGATCGGTATACTAATCTGATTTCTGATGCAATTAATTTTCAATATTTTAATCAACATTGATGGATAATGACTAATATAATATTGATCCATCTAGGTGTTTAGTTATATTTGTTCTGGTTCTGGATTATCTAGTGTTTCGATACAAGATTGTAGTCATGTCTTCTGCAAATCGGTCTAGAAAGTATGAATCTGGTTACCAAAAGCGTAAGAAAAAACAAAGAATAGAGGATTTAACTCAATCTCAAAAAGGGGCTATGGATAAATTTGTTAGAAAAGAGTCACAAGTGTCCACCGATAATGATGACAATGATCCTAGAGATAGTCAGATGGAGACATAAAATATTGTTGGGGTCGAGGAAGTTCTTATTGATAACACAAATATTGAAATGGATAACAATGTTGATAACATTGGGGCCAATAGTACTTCACCAATTGCGGATGTTAATGATTCCTTTCAGCCTGATATATTTGATCCTAGATATTGGGATTCCCTTAATCATAAACAAATTGATATTTTAGCAGAGAAGAGCCCTAGAAGAGATTTATCAATTCAGAAAGGTCCTAAGGATAGATATGCTAGAAGGTTTTCTGCACTATTCTATACAAGAATTTTATCAAATGGAGAGCATTGTGATAGGGATTGGCTTGTCTATTCTAAGGAACTCGATAGGGTCTTTTGCTTTGGTTGTAAATTATTTACAAAATGCCATCGAAAAGGTCAGTTGGCAAATGAGGGGTTTAATGATTGGATACATCTTGGTAGTAGACTTAAAGAGCATGAAACAAGTCCAAACCATGTTTTGAGTATGGCAACTTGGTATGAGTTGCGTAGTAGATTGCAAAAGGATCAAACTATTGATAAAGCCGCTCAACGACAACTCGAGAAAGAAAAGGACAATTAGAGAAAAGTTTTGTTCAGAATTGTTTGCATTATTAAATTTCTTGCCAAGCATAATCTTGCTTTTCGTGGGACTAATAGCAAACTGTATGAAGATAGCAATGGGAATTCTTGGGATTGGTAGAGATGTTGGCTGAATTTGACCCAATTATTCAAGAACATGTTCGTCGTATTACAAGTGAGGAAACTCAAGCTCATTATCTTGATTTTAAGATTCAGAATGAGTTGATACACTTGCTTGCTTCTGCTATTAAGTCTGAAATTATTAAGAAAATAAAGAGTGCAAAGTACTTCTCTGTCATACTTGATTGTACTCCTGATGCAAGCCACCAAGAACAAATGTCTTTAATTATAAGATATGTTGACTCATCTTCAAGTGATGTTCGCATAGAATTTTTGGATGTCAACGATACAACTGGGCAAGGACTTTTTGATGTGCTGGAGAATGAACTAAAGCTCCTTGGTCTTGATATAGATGACGTGAGAGGACAAGGTTATGACAATGGGTCAAATATGAAAGGAAAACATAAAGGGGTAAAAAAGAAACTTTTGGATGTAAATCCTCGTGCTTTCTATTCTGCTTGTGGTTGCCATAGCCTTAATTTAACACTTTGTGATATGGCTAAGACTTGTGGTAAAGCTAAGGACTTCTTTGGAATCATCCAGCGCATCTATACAACTTTTGCTAATTCTACTAAGAAATGGCAGATTCTAAAAGATAACATATCAGGATTGACTCTCAAGTCAGTATCAGCTACACGTTGGGAGAGTCGTGTTGAAAGTGTTAAAGCTATAAGATTTCAGTGCACAGACATTCGAGAGGCTCTACTTCAGGTACCCAATATTGTTGTATTGATATTTGATAATGATGTACTTATTTTGGCTATCTCCAACTATAACACATATTTTCTTTCTTTCAATTTCAGGTATCTGATGTTGATAATGATCCAAAAACAAGCAGTGAGGCTAAGGGCTTGGCAAACAATGAACTTGGAGAGTATGAATTTATATTGGCAATAGTCATTTGGTATGAGGTATTATATGCCGTTAATTTAGTAAGCAAACACTTGCAAGCAAAGGATATGCTTATTGATGTTGCTATTGAGAAAGCGGAAGGGTTGATTTCTTTCTTCAAGGATTATAGGGAAACTGGTTTCTTAGAAGCATTAGAGATTGCCAAAAGGAATTGCACTTGAGATGGATATTGGTACAACGTTTCGTAAAAGAAGAGAAATTAAAAGAAAGAGACATTTTGATGAGAACTTAGATGACACAAATGCTGGTACACAGTCTGCAGAGGAGCTATTTAGAATCATCTATTTTTTACTTATTGTTGATCAAGCAATTTCCTCACTTACAACAAGATTTGAACAATACCAGAGTTACCAACAAAATTTTGGTTTCTTATTTATCTCTGAAACATTACAGTCATTGGATGACACGAGTTTGAAATCTTCTTGTGATAATCTTAGGGCTGTCCTTACAAAAGACGGAAAATCTGATGTTGATGCCAATGAATTATATGTGGAGTTGAAGTTTCTTCAAGATTTCATTCCTAAAGAAAATATGGGTCCTGTTGAAATTCTAAAGTTCCTAAAGCGGCATGACTGTTTTCCCAATGCAAGTATTGCATATAGAGTTCTGTTGACCATTCCTGTGACCGTTGCATCGGTAGAGCGAAGCTTTTCTAAATTGAAACTATTGAAGTCATATTTGCGTTCGACAATGACACAACAAAGACTTAATGATTTGGCTACAATAGCACTTGAGAGTGGATTGCTGGAGAAGATTGATTATGAGCATATCATTGAAGATTTCATTTCAAGGAACACTAAAAGAATGAAGTACTTCAATTAAAGATTATGAAAGCAAAAGTCGAATAGGTACGGTTTTTGATATATCTTAGTGTGATATGTATCATATATCTTATTTACAGTCATATTTTTTAGGGATGTAGGTCTCATTTTAGAGTTTGGTACAGGGCCTCGATTTTTGCCGGCTCGGCCCTGCATCACCCCAGACAAGCTTGAAGATGTTTCTACTAGCCCCTGCATTTATCATCTTGCTCTTGTTCTTCAACATCTCCTCTTGGGCATGGATATCACCTTCCTTCAAAATCATAAAGGTAAAATTTTAGCTCACAGAAATGTCAATGCACAAGTGTTATGATAATGAGTAAGTGTCGTAACTTGAAAAGTAAAATGAAAATTAGAAGTAGAGAAGACTGACAAGCATGGAGTACGCCCTTGCGAGTGAGAAAAGAGTTGGATAGAACTCTATAACAGTTAATGCAACTTTCTCTGTTACTTGTGGCACCTGCATTGCATTGCATGTGTATTCGATGAGGATAATATCTCATATTCAACTATGACATCACATAAAGCAGCTGGCTAACTTTTGTAAAGAGGGCTTATATTGACATGTAACCTGCATAAGTTGCAGTGCAAATATTTGGCTCACTGTTTTCTTCTGAAGGCAACGACACTGTCTCTCAAACTCATCATAGGTTGGGCTTGGGCATATACATGCACTTTTAGCAAGACTGTGGAAATTCGTGCTGTAGTAATCAATTATTGAGAGTGTAAGATAACCATATGTTCTCATGGTATCAGCATACCCACTGGTACGGATAACATCAAATCCTTCGAAAATCTCAGTGGTGAAGCAGCTGAAAATAAACGACATGGCACAGCTAAAAGGTCACATATATGCTTTCTTAAATAATTCATGTAATATGAAATATTTAACATTATCAATTCACGTGAAATGAGCAGTGTTTGTACGCTGTTTTGATGCTTGCTGCTGATCCTTTTGAAGTGTTTGGATCACCTTCAACAAGATATATGAGCTTCTTTAACCCGCATTCCTACAAGGCACAACAAATGAACGCATCTCATCATATTATTTCTCCAATAAATAAGGACAACAAAACATTTTGTCCAGGAACAGAGCAATCTATAGAACCAAGCATATGTTTTCTCATGCCCTTTATCATCTTTTTCTCGAATTGGAGGAGAGTTGTACATCATTGTATTAGAGAAAGCACAAGGAAAGCTAGACCAAATACACTGCTCCAAGGGACAAAATACCCTTTCATCTCCTCATTTTCAGCATTTCTCTACACATCATCTACCATAGCAAAAGTTAAAAAAACGTCCATTTTTAATAGCAGCATTACCTACGATAGTACCGTGACATGCAAAATAAGTTACACAGAATTCTTTGACAGACTACTACATTTGCCACAATGATAATGATGCTAAACACACACATTATATTAACCATCAATTTCATTGCTGCATAGGTGAATCGCTCGCAAATGAAAAACAATAGCGACAAAAAGTTAAAGTTCTTTGCCAAAGGGTGCCTAACTGAACTGGTTAGGTGGCCACGGCGGCACTCCTCAAGTCCTAAGTTCGACTCCCCATGAGAGCAAATTTCAGGCTGGGGTTAAAAAAAATCCTCTCGTCTGTTCCACGGCCAAAGCGCAGGTCAAAGGCCCGGCCCGGTTCTCACAGGACAACGGTGCCCCTATGTCAAGGTGGGGCAGGGGTTAGGGGGTTTTCTCGGCCTGTGTGAGATGGTCTTCTCTCTTACAGCAATGCCCGGGGGTGGCTTACCCCCGCAGGTTGAGTTTTTTTTTTTAAGTTAAAGTTTTTTTTTAATGATTAGCTTCCAGACTCAACTACCGAATGGGGTCATCACAAGAAACAAGTAACAACAGACATGGAATATTTAACAATTTAAAATGAAGGTACAGAGAAGAGGGAAATGACATTCAAGGTCTATAACAATAACAAGTAGTCAATGCAAGTCCATATAGTACCTGCAGCCTTGTTTTCTGATCTTTGTATCGATTGTCTCTAATTGAGCTACCTAAATCTGCAACATTTTTCCTTTCAACAATGAAATCTAGAACATACTCTGTCAGAAATTTTTTATGACGAGCGATCCAAATGCCATCACCTACAGGAAAACGTTTAACCTGGATGACAAGGTTCAAACAGAAGAATAATAATCACTTTCTGTGGAACACAACACAAAATGATCAATATAAGCATCATAACCCTTCTTTTTATATATGTTAAAAAAGAACAAACACATTTGGTACATCACCAACAGGCTTGTGTTCAAGATATTTATAAGCAAGTTACAATCATACAAGTTGCAAGGTTCCCCACAATTTTATGAACTTAGGAAACAGTATGTAGGATTTTAGGCCACGAAAAATTTAATCAGAGTCAGTTTATAACTAACCTCTACAGGTACTTTAAACTGCGAACCAATGTTATCAGCAACCTTTTTTGAAGCAACTTTTCTTGAGGAATACCTATGCAAAAATGTAACAATCATGAGAACAAAATTTTGATGTGTCTGGACAAATATAATGCTTATATGAGTAGGATACGGTCATACAAACCCGAAATTCTCACGATCATCCAATATCAGAACAACCTCGTAAGCTTCAAGAAACTCTTCACTTGATTGACGAGGTGGCATAGCCAGTATACAATTGTCCATTGATACAACATCCTTATCTAGCATATTGAAGTCAGAAGAACCCTGGGACAAAAAAAATCAGTTTATTCTGATTGAAAATTCTAAAAGGTACAGTACTGTGCAGCACTGCAGCACATGGTTTATCCATAGAAAAGTCAAAACATACCGTTTTACCAGACGATTGCAGGTCCAATGTTCCTTGGGATGAAAATGGAGTAAACTGAACATTCTGACAATTTAAGTTAGGAGGAGGTCCCTTGCCTTCAAAAGAAGTATTGGAATTAAACAAAAAGTATAATGCTTTTTTATGGATATTATACTATTGAAATAGCAAGCATAATGCTACCAAGAGAAGAAGCAGGAGCAGCAGTGTTCTTCTTTGGCTTAGGGCACTTTGGTACTCTTGTTTTCTTTCCTGTTAAAATAAACAAAACCATTTCATATTCTACAGAAGAGAAAATTGGTGCCTAAAGGAAAAGGCAGGAAAGGCTTTCCAAACGGCACCCAGTTAAGCATGAAAACGGTTATCATACTCTCCTGCTACATTACCTTTCGTTGGAGAATCCTGTTTGGACTCTGGAAAGAAGCCTTTCATACAACGTATTAGCCATGGTCCCACACCACTGTAAACAGTGAGAGAATATTAGAAACATCCAGCTATGTAAATCAAAATTATTCAAAAAGTCCAGAACTGTATTACCAAATAGCACGTACCATATTTCTTTCACGAAAAAAAGGAGTTTATAACAAATATATGTATGTAGAATCATAATGCACATTGTGGCTTGTAGGTTAACAAAAGCTACAGAATTGATTAGCAATGCAAACACAAATTTCTGATATTAGCCCAAGATATGAAAGTAAGCTAACCACAGAAATCCTGAAATGTTATTGAAACCACAGCTTATTAGATCCGGTTCCTGTCTAACTACAGCTCAAATAAGAGAATCTCAATTCCCACCAACAATAACCGCACAAAAAAATTCAATCAAACTCCTGTCTCAATGCAGCATTCACTCAGCAACGGACAAAAAAGAAAGGGTTGGGGAAGTAGGAGGAAAGAATTGGTACTTGATCTTAGAGAACTCCTTGAGAGTCCGGATGGGCTCATTGGCGGCGCAGACATTGCGGTAGGCTTTGGCGAACGTGCGGTCCAGGTGCTCCTTGAAACCGGCCGGCTGCTCCCTCATCGACAGCCGCTTCTCGTGGAGGCAGCGAGCGACCTCCTCGTTCTGTGGGACCCGCACCTTGAGCTGCATCGGCGCCGGCGCCGCCATCTCCGAGAGGATTTGGAGCTCGCAATGGAGGGGGCGGCTGCTGGATCGGGGGTGCTAGGGTTTGGGGGGAAGGGGTGGGGAAGAACAGGTCGCCATTGAAATGGTTCGTAGCTTGAACTGATTTGAATTTGAATTTTGCGGTCGGGACTCACGGACACGGTGCCTGTGATCTTTGCAAAGATGGTCTGGGCTGGGCTGTCCAGTTAGAATGGGCAAGCCTTATTGGGCTTTAGTTCGACTCCAAGCCCAGTTCTTGTTGAACTAGAATTAACCTTTGTTCAAATTTTCTTCTCCCGTTCACTCCGCCGCGTGCTCGCTTGTCTCTCTCTGTTTCACTCAGCCTCTCTCTCTCCGCGAGTGGCGACGACTGAGGAGCGGGCAAAATTTCAAAAAAACCGAGTGGGCGACCGCCGCCGCCGCCCTACGCCAGGTGCCCGGGCCTTCGTCTGGACTTTCGCCGGCGACGAGCACCCACCAGGTACGCCCGCCGCCTTTTCTCCCCTTCCTGCTGTGCGAAACCGAGCATCCAAACCCTAACGGCTAGTTGTAATCGGATCTGATCTATCTACAAGCATCTTCTGCCGACTAACTTCGATTTTTGCAAAGATTATCGCGCCTGCTGGGCACGAGATGGGGATAGAGGATTACCATGTCATCGACCTCGTCGGGGAGGGCTCCTTCGGCAAGGTTTACAAGGGCAGGCGCAAGTACACTCGCCAGGTCAGCGTGCCCCGCTCCTCCAGTGTGCTGGACCCGTTGGATTTGGGCCCATCTGATGATTAGATAAACTCCTTTGTGTGCATTTGGATTTCATAGAGGTTGTTTTCTCCTGTTTTGCTTCCTATTCAGACGGTCGCCATGAAGTTCATTCTTAAGCACGGGAAGACCGATAAGGATATACACAACCTTAGGCAGGAGATTGAGGTAAACCATTTCTATTTTCTTCTACATGTACTTCGGATTTGGGTATTTTGTTGTTAAACAAAGAATTGGGAGTGGCCACGAAAACTATAGTTCTGGTGTGGTGGTCGCAGCAATTCGGCTGTGCTTGCAACTGTAGTACATAGCAAATTAGCATTAAGCAATGGTGTTTCTTATCTCATTATAATCACTGCTTGCTGTCATACACAATTCTGTAGATCCTAAGGAAACTCAAACATGAGAACATAATTGAAATGATCGATGCCTTTGAAACCCCTCAGGAGTTTTGCGTTGTCACAGAGTTTGCTCAGGTACACAAGAACTCAGTTTGAGTACCTTGTCCTTTCTCATCTTTGACTGGTTTCAATTGTTTGGAGCTGGCTAACTTCAGTGGAAATGCTTGTCTCAGGGAGAACTGTTTGAGGTGCTCGAGGATGATAAATGCCTTCCAGAAGAACAAGTTCAGGCAATTGCTAAGCAGCTGGTATGCGCTTCACTCTGGTTTCTGAGTTCTTCCCGCACCATAGCAGTCCAGTTGTTTTGGCCGAGTTCCCTTCATGGTTACAGCACATTTCATTTCAGGTGAAAGCATTGTATTACTTGCATTCCAATAGAATTATTCACCGGGATATGAAACCTCAGAACATCCTTATCGGGAAAGGATCTATTGTAAAGGTAATCTCTGTTCCATGTTGGCATGCATAATCTGTCAATGTCTTGTCATTTTTTTTTCATTCATGAATCCTGAAGTTTTGATTAGGTGGTCCTCATAAGTTTTTGTTTAGTGTACAATGTACAGTAGACGCTTGAAGGTAACATATCTCCATTGTCGAATTGTCTGTTAGTTGCTACATCTATGCAACTGTATATGCATATAATGTACACACAATCCTATTTTTCATGATTCAATGCACTTTATCGATTCCATCCGATATGTTTCAGTTTTCTGTTAAGTTTCTTATAGTATAGTATGATGGCGGCTACATGTGGCTAATCATTTTATTAGAATGAGCTTTCATCCCGACGGCCTTGATTCTTGCCTTTAATGTTCACTTATCCACTGTTGTTTATGTCTTCAAGTTGTGATTCTTATCCATTGCGCTACAATGGTTGAAATTCCATTTACATTGTTTCTTGCCTATTTACAGCTTTGTGACTTCGGGTTTGCTCGTGCTATGTCAGCTAACACAGTTGTATTACGCTCCATTAAAGGTATCTATTTTTCATCTTCACTGGTAGCTGAAATTTTAACAAATAATTTCCATGTCTTGTAGCCTGTAGGTAAAGTATGTATGTGCCAATTTGAATACTTCATTTCATAATCAATCACAGATCTCTGGATCATAGAAAGCCTTCTGTTAGCCACATCTTACCTGTTGGTAGATCTACTACATTCTGATACTCTGATTCGCTAAACTAACGTGATAGCAATTACCAAACTCTAATGATCATGTGATTAAAGCATTTAATTTGCATCTTGTTATATTTGTCATCTTTCTTAAATCTGTATAATTTCGTTGCATTGTTCATTTATGAATCTAAACTCTTTCTGTGTTTTCTTCAAATTTTGGAGTTTTTTTTTTCAGTCAGTTTATCTCAAACTACATTCCAAGACAAGTAGCTGTACACTGTATTTCATTATATGGAATTGTCTCCTTTGAATTGTGCTGGTCCTTATTGCATATTTGTAGCTCATTGAGGCATATGCTCTATTGATATTGCTTGATCTTACGGACATATTGTGATGAGCTCTGTTTGCCAAACTTTCATTTCACTAGGCTTGCTTTTCCTATGCAGGGACGCCTTTATATATGGCTCCAGAACTGGTGAGGGAACAGCCGTATAACCACACAGCAGATTTATGGTCCCTTGGTGTCATCTTGTATGTACATCTTCGCTTTCCTATCTAGACCTGGTTACTTTTGCAATCTTCTCATACTAGTACATTCTAGATGCTATTGTATCACATTCCTTTTGTGCAGTTGTAATCTTAATATACTGCTGGCCTTTGGCACATGGTTCAACTTGGTGCCATCTACTCTACTTTGTGTTTGATAATCTATCTATCAAGCTAAATTTATTGTTTGGTTGACCAGGTATGAACTGTTTGTTGGACAGCCCCCTTTTTATACAAATTCGGTCTATGCACTTATCCGGCACATTGTCAAGGTTACCAGGCTTATTTAGTTATTTTATTTGTTATCCTTGAATTTTTTAATTGTCGGAACTGATTTATATGATTTCATCGATTTGCTAGGATCCTGTAAAATATCCAGATAATATGAGCGCAAACTTTAAGAGCTTCCTGAAGGGTTTACTCAACAAGGTCATAAACTCATAACTGGCATTGCCCCCTCAAATCCATCTAATGAGTTCATCTGTGCCTTTTCTTTTCTAATGCTGTGTGGTATGTAATAGGTGCCTCAAAGTAGATTAACCTGGCCAGCATTGTTGGAGCACCCATTTGTCAAAGATGATTCAATGGGACCAGCAGCTGTAAGTATCATTAGTTACGCGCTCAAGTAAATTATGGAATCCTAGTCTTTGAAGATATCAGTGCCTTGAATACCACATAAATTACTCAGGAGTCTCGACCTGCACCTTTTGAAGCTAGAGGGTCTGAAGGTACTAGGAAAGCAGAAGAAACACAAACATCAAGGAACCAACCTTCCCCAGCTGCCCCCCAAAGTAGGCAATTTAAATAGTAAACTTATATCCTTTTTCTTAGGGATTTTCCCATAAGTTCTATATCTTGAACTGATTTTAATGTTTGTCAGGTAGAACTGCTACTACCAATAGGGATAATGATTCCGATAAACCCAAAGGTAACAGAAAATTGGATGGCCCTATGCAAGTAACTCAGGACCATCATGGTTCACCTACTGGTGCTGTTCCTGAAAGCTGCTCTCCCGCAGGCAAGTTAATATCCAAATTCTGACTTCTGGTAGTATATTTGGGCAGTGGTGTTGATCATAACAGTCAGGTTTCTTCCCTGAAAGTACACAGTAGGTGATCTTTCTGAATACTTCATTGCAGAGTGTACTGCTTTGGATAAACTGGAAAAAGCCTCACAAACAGTAGAAGGTGCAAACAGCATTGTTGAAGATAATGAAGCACTGTCAACCATTCTCAGCCCTATCAAAATTTGGCTTACTAATGCTCCAAGTCCACCCAGGTAGATTCATTGCTTTTCCAGTCCTTGTGAACTGCTTAGATCAGATGCTCTCATCTTCTGAAAAGTGAAAACATCAAGGAAAAATGGTCATTGCAGATTAACGTGGTTGCAATGCATGGTGTATATCCTTTAGTGTATTGTTAAGGGTATAGTAGTCATGGGTACTAGAGTAATTCTAGAATTTCCCCTGTATCACTATCATAGTATCATGTATTCACTCTACTAATTTTACATCAGTTCAGTAGTAATTTCTTATCTAAAAAACATTTGGGCTGTATAAAGGCGTGATAACAGATATAATGTGTGAATGGTCTTTATGGAGATATTCATCATAGCTGCTTGGCAAATCTGGAAGCAAAGAAATAATTTCATCTTTGATAGAGGTCGTCCGTCTTTTGATTCCTGGAAAAGTTCCTTCTTTGAAGAGGCTAATCTTCAGGCACACAGATTTAGTGAGCAAAAGCGCCCAGAATACCTGTTGTGTATAGATGCCTTAGTATAGTTTTTTTGTCTTGGGTTTGTTTTTTGGTTTTTTTTTTGCCTCTCTTCTGAGGCTTCTTTGTACAGTCTTTGTTTTTGTTTAATATAATATCTACAGTGGGGGCCTCCCCCGCTGTATTTTCTGCTCAAAAAAATATGTGAATGGGAACATTGCTCCACACAACTGTATAGCGTCCACTCAGCAGAAGTTTTTCTTCTGGTTTCGTCAAGCCTTGTCTCTAACTTCAACCTATGCTTGCTTCAACTTTTACAGGGAATTGAATATTGATGGAGCAAATCAGTCACTCAGAATTATTAAAAATTTAATTGATGCCGGGTCATGCCAATCTTATGCGGCAATTGACATAAGCTTGCTTCTTGAGTTTACAAATCTCATTATCAAAACTAAGCTTTCAAATGCTTATGGACTTGTGGTGAAGGTACTTTTGGCAGTAATTCTGTGTTTTTTTTTGTTCACAATAAAAAATATTGCAACATCCAAGTAAAGTAGCAAATCAAATGAAAGCAGCGTCTCTTTTCTTTGGAAAGAGAAAATTATTTCTTACTTTATTAGGGATGTCTTGGATATAACTTGCAATGTATAACTATGTTTTTTGTTGGCAGTGCCTGGCAATTTTAACGGAAACTACTTGATACAAGTGATGAAGTTATTTTAAAATCTTATGACAGACATTGGTTATCCCTATATGAGCTTTATTCACAGGTAACACTTTGATGCCAACTTCAGGTTTTATTGTCAGTTATGTTTCCCCTTTATCTTGATTATGAGTTTTGATATGCAGATCCTGGTTTCTACAGTGGATCCATCTGGGAGAATATCTCGTGAGTCAACTGCCTGCCTTGCTTTGATGTTATCTCGGGTCATCTCTGGGTTGAAGGCAAGCATGTCATCTGAAGACCCGAAGCCAGTGGAAGAAAGTCTCCTCAAGATCATTGATCATGCGAGGACGTCACAACTACTTGAACTCTTGTGTGAATGTCTGATAGCTTCGGGTTCAGACACAATATCAGGTTCTACAAACATGGTACCTGCTGCTTGTGAGGCATGCAAGGCTATTTGGTACCTAGCTCATGCTGTTGACATTATGTCCATTGGTGCACACCATTTTTCATTTCCCTTAGCTAATTCATGGCGACAAATACACTCAATGCAAGAGCAAGGTTCAATGGCAGATTCAAACTCTACCAATCTGATTAACATATTTGTCAAATCATTTCTTGCCTCACGACCAATGCAGGTTGCAGTTTACCACTGCTTGCATAATGGTCTAGAATCAGCTATTCATGCTTGTCTTCAGGTAATTCTCCGATGCTGTTTGACTAGAAGCCATAAGTTTTTCAACATGTTTCTTCCCCATGGTAGTATGTATCATTTTTGTAGGCCAAGTGAAATGTTAAAAAGATAGAGTTGTGTTTATCCATTCAGTATTTGTCCTGGCATGGTTTAAGTATCATCGTGTGTTCTTCTAAAACTAAACTGTAGATTTTATGGTGTTATCTCAACATCCTTTTGCACCAATAACTATTAGGAAAAATCTTTATTTTATTTTTGTATCTTGGAACTGCAATTTGTTGCATTGATAGTTGGATATGTATTAAACTAAATATGTTATCAACAATTTTACGTGGGGTAGCACATGGAACTTGCTGAAGTTACTCCTTGCCACCTTGGAATCAGAATCCTGGCCTTGATCAATACTATCTCAGCCTTAACCTCCCAGTGTTACATGGCATGGCTCTTCTGGTTAGTTGCACTTTCAGCAGCAACATTGTAAAAAATCTCATTTCAGAATTTCTTTGGATAGATAAGATGGCGTCTAAATCCATTTTCAAGTGCAATAAAATAATATAGCAGTTTTTTTTACTTACTTTTACATCTTTCTATTGTATTGATTCTTATTACATCTACATGTTGCTTTTCAGCTTATCTCAAGGGCCTGTCTGCAGAATGTGTCTTTCTGTGCCATTATGTGTCGTCCATGGAATTCACCATCTGATGTTGATGCAGTAGAATATGGTGGAGATGGAACAATAGTCTCTGATATGTTTTCCTTATTGTCACTGTGTGGATCATATTTAAATAAGGAATCCAAGCAGAATAGCAATCAGAAATGCAAACTATCCAACCCTCATGCTCTTGTAGTGCACTGCTGCCTTGCATTAGCGACAATAGCTGCATGTTTGAAATCAGAGGGAGAGTCTTCAGCATCAGTTATCCTAACAAGTTCCCAGAAAAAACAGCGGTCCCGTCTCTCAGTTCTTGCACACCTTTCATCAGTTGATGATACAGTGAAGAGTTGCCTGCAGCCACACTGTGCATCAGCAATGCTTGGGCTCTCATCACTTGTTTCTCTTGAAAATGGTGGACAAACCAGGTCTTCTCTTTGTGAAACCGCCCTTGCTTTATTTCCTCGTATGGCAACACTGCACACTCTGCTGAAGCTTTGGTTATCTGATGGAAGCGAAGCACTCTGTCGATATAATGCTGGTCTTCTGAATCTTTTTGGACTCCGCGATGGAAGTATTGGACTGCTAGAGACAAGGTTGAAATGGGGCGGACCATTGGCCATTGAACAAGCCTGCTCAGTTGGCATCCCACAGCTTCTAATTCGCTTGCTTACTGATGGTTTCTCAAAAGAGATATCTGACGGGAAAGATAGTTCAACGAACCGCAGTGGGTTGTCTCCATTGGGAGTTATCTGGACTCTTTCTGCTTTATCTCAATGCCTTCCTGGTGGAGTTTTCCGTGAAATTTTGTATAGAAGGGAACAGTTAAAGCTCTTAACTGACTTATTGTCTGATACACACCTTAAGGCATTGGCAGCCTGGACGGGTCTTGGTGGTGGGAAGAGGGGAGTTCGGGAACTGATAAACTCAGTTGTTGATATCTTGGCATTTCCATTTGTTGCAGTGCAGAGTTCTCCAAACATGCCGTCAGCATCTGCATCCATCAATAGTGGCTTCCTGCTTAATGTTGCATCACCTGGTGGGCGCATTGGCACTGAGAATAAGGAAATGCTCAAAACTATCGAGCAAAACATGCCTCAGTACATTCAAGTTCTACTAGAGGTCTGATTAGTTGGCTCTACTTTTTCTTGTTTTTCAATGAACATTTCTGTGATTTCTCTCTCCTCGTACAGGTTGGCATTCCTGGATGTATGCTGCGCTGTCTTGACTATGTCGACATGGAAGATCTAGGTAGGCCCCTGGCAATTGTGGCCAAAATGGCAGGCTACAGGCCACTTGCTTTGCAGCTTCATAAAGAAGGTCTTCTAGATCCAATTAGAGTAGCGGCATTACTGGAGGGTCCTATAGCAAAGGAGACTTTGCTTGATTTCCTCATGATTATTTCTGACCTTGCTCGCATGTCAAAGGTTTGTCATTTCTCGTCATCTCTGTGATGTCTTGTATGCCTAGTAAATATACTGTATTCTGATGTCAAAACTTTGTTGGATATACAAACTGATACATTTTGCTTGTGGCCAACAGGACTTTTATGTACCCATTGATAAAGCTGGACTTGTTGGATTTTTGAAGAACTTCTTATCAAATGGAGACCCTGATATAAGGGCAAAAGCTTGCAGTGCCATTGGCAACATGTGCCGCCATAGCTCCTACTTTTATGGCCCACTTGTAAGGAAATATGTATATTTTAATTGCTTTGCAGACTGAAATTGTATGCCAGTAATATTAACTTTGCTGTTGTCCGGTAACAGGCAGCAAATAAGGTGATCCAGCTCGTGGTTGACAGGTGTTCTGATCCTGACAAGCGCACACGAAAGTTCGCATGTTTTGCTGTAAGCTCGTAAAATGCCTTTAAAAGAGTTGTTTTTTCTCTATCCAGTTTCAACACTCAGATTAAGCTACATGTTCAATTCTTGCCTTGTCAGGTTGGCAATGCTGCTTATCATAATGACATGCTGTATGAAGAATTGAGACGGTCCATACCTCAACTCACTACTTTACTACTTGGTCCTGAGGAGGATAAAACCAAAGGCAACGCTGCAGGTGCGCTCAGTAATCTAGTGAGGAACTCTGACAAACTTTGCGAAGACATTGTCTCCCAAGGCGCAATTCAGGTTTGTCTGTTCTTGCTTATTATTACTCATTTTCATACTCTGCTGTCTGCATTGAGCGGCTTCTAATCCCACCGTGGGCCAATAAAAAACTGTGAAAAAATGCTTGTCTTGTGTACTATGAAGATTGGATGGATAACATTAATGCCAAATGCATAACTTTTTCAAGGCATCATCACATATAATTCTTATATATCCCAATTTCTTGTTGTGCAGGCGCTGCTGAAGATGGTCGGCAGTTACTCTACCGTTGCCCTGAGCCCCAGCAGACGAGATGCTCTCACTGAATCACCGCTAAGAATCGTGCTCTTCGCCCTGCGCAAGATGTGTGACCACGCCATCTGCAGGAACTTCCTCCGGTCTTCAGAGCTGCTCCCGGTCATCGTTCACCTCCGGCAGTCACCTGATCCAACGATCTCCGAGTATGCTTCTGCCATCGCGACTAGAGTGAGCCAGGCCTGACGTTTCTCTAGGCAGGCGCAAGTTCAAAGTGTTCCACCCACCCTGGGCATGATCATGCCACAGTGGCCCAAATCTACGATCCATCTGCTGCTGCAGTTGTAATGTAGTGTATGGTCTTGCGGATCAAGCAAGCTAGCTACCATATTGTGCATATGTATAAGACTTCTGCGAAAAGAGAGATTCCATTCCGTGTTTGTACATACGCAGCACCAAAGAACTCCAACCAACCTTATATATAGTGTGCGCCGAGAGATGACATTTTATATAAATACATTTATAATCGACTTGTTCGAGTAGAGACTAGAGAGGCTGCTACTTGGGTTGGTAACCTGCCAGTACCAATTTAATGTTAACTACAGGTCTGGTTATCCTGTTTGACTTTTCGTCGACATGCATGTAGTTGCTTGAAAGCTTCCTAACGTATGCGTTAATACACGTAGCAGTATATGTATTTTCAAGGCGACCTCGTCTTGCCACTACTACATCGAGTATGTATATCATAATATTCATGTACGGGTACAATGTCTAGGCTGCTTAAGTTGATGAAATCAAAGGTGACAGATGATATCCCATCTTAAATGACTCGTGAAGGACAGGCAGGTCAAGCAAGCGAGCTAGCATGAACGTGACAGATACTGACTGCAGGCTTGCTTTGATGGATCATGTATCGAATCACAGTTGTCGTGGCGGAGCAGGCGGTTGGCGGCTTAAGCCTCTCTCAAAGTGCTAGCTTCCAAGTGAGGTGTTGTGAGCGTATAGGCTACACCAAAGATCCACCAGCGCCATCCGCGTCGAAGCTGGAGGCCTTTGACAAGCTCTTCAACGGCAACCTGACTGCGTCCAACGCCGAGGCGCTGGGCGCGGTCTTCCCGGCCATTGGAAAGGGCCCGTCCAGACAGCCGCGAAGACGTAAGGCCACCTCCTAGGTCACAAAGCTGCGTCAATATTAGTTATTTCCTTTTAAGTAATATCGAAATAAGAGGTCTTTTGCGTTGATGGTCCAGCTTCGGCTGTGTTAGGTCGACTTCCTTCGTCGCTCGATAGAACCGCGTTGTATGTTTGTTTAAATTTTTCTCTTTAATACAATAATACGTAAATCTTTTTAAGTATTTGAGAAAAAAAAGTATCGAATCACAGACGCAAATGTGTGCGTTGAAGCAGCGTTGCTTGCCCGCGTCAAATTCTACTGAGATCGTGTCATTTCTCAGTAGGGGGGACCCCCCTCTTGTCTCATCAAGTTTTTTTTAAAGACAATCTGATCGTGTCTATCTAACTATCACGGCACTGCTCATTTCACACACATATATAATTGTCGCCACATGGTCAATATTAAGTGGCAGATCTAAATTCAGTTTTGCCGGGGCTAGAGACAAATTATTGTGGAACATGGCGATAGTAATTCTATCACTATTAGTTTCAAATTATAAGATATTCTGATTTTTTAATATATTAATTTTACTATATATCTAGACATAATGTATATGTAAGTGCATAGCAAAACAACGTATCTAGAAAAGTTAAAATATCTTATATTTTTTTAAAGTTAAATTTCTTATAATTTTGAACGGAGTGAGTAGTAATCGAGAGGGTTCTTGATTTGAAAGGGCAGAGGATATCTGAAGGAAAATAAAAGGTAGAAATAGAAAGGAAAAAACAAATCGACCTCATTTGCGTCTGTAACAGCGAGCCATGGCGCGAGTAGCAGCAGCAGCCATGGCTAGCGCTGCCTGTGCTGGCCGCCGTGGTGGCAACGACGTGTGGTGGAAAGGTTGGGGAAAGGCCTGACAGGCGGGCCCTGCGAAGAGAGGGAGGGGATGACAGGTGGTCCCAACCTGGCGGTGAGAGGGAAAGGCCTGATAGGCGGAGTCGTGGCGGGTTTACTGTGCGGATACAGCGGTTGAATGGGCGCGATGGCCAATTTTAAACGGTTTTGAGAGTTAAGGGACTACGAGTGTTTGGTTTTAGAGTTGGAGGGCTAAAACCAAATTGCTGCCATAGTTGGAAGGCCAAAAACAGACTTTTTTCTTTTCTTTATGCTTTAGGTCCAAAGTCCAAACAGCCATGCAGTGCAGCCCAACAGCGAGCATGAAATTCCAAGAAACAATCTGCAAGCTTTGTCGTCGTCTATGTCTTCGTGAGTAGACGTTCCAATATTTTTTTTTAACTTTAATCAAATGTATCATAAATTATTAAGGATTCTTTTTTTTTTTTTGAGAAACTGATTCTAGTTGAATTAACTCCCTATGGCACATCACGACTGGAGCAGAACAAGCTCAATCTGGCCCAAAAATCGCAGTGGAGGCCGGTGAAGCCAAAATGACTAACAGGCCACCTGGCCCAAAAGGCCCATCACTCCAACCTTCTGTTTCACTTTCATCCTCTCCAACCTCGTCGTATCTTCTGCCGAATGCCTCCACCTCGTCCTCCCAAGCTACCGGCGGCAGTGATGCTGCTGGCGCAGCATCCAGGGGCAGGGAAAGCGCAGGGTTGAATCGGAGTATCGGGCGCGACCCTGCCCGCTGCCGCCTTCCACCACCGTCCACGGCCGCCGGCGCGTACCGCCGCCGTCCGCGCCCGGTCGCCGACGAGTCCGAGTCCGCGACCTTCCCGCGTTCCTGATACCGTATCGCCGGCGTATCAGGCCGAATCCGTGTTTCTTTTGGAGGGAGCGGAAGACTACGGAATCATACATAGTCGGCTACGCTCCTCTTATGAATCGGAGTCCTAGGGCCCTACTCCAGATCACCTCGCTATATATTTGTCCGAGCCGGGGCTTCATCGCTTCATCTTCATTTCTGCACATCGCGTCTCCAGAGGAATCTGTAGCGCCGCCTCTTGCAGCGGAAGGTCAGCTAAACTCTCTTTCTCCTTTCTGTATGTATTCCCCACCGAGCTGCTTTGGGCTTACCCCTTCATCTATATATACGTGTACGTGTGTATACACGATCTGTCAAAAAGAGATTTTTTTCATGGTTTTATTATGCTAGAGGATTTCAGCAATATGTTTTCACATGGCACTGTTTCTTTCAGAATCAAAATGGAGGACCATCTTATGTGCACAAGGAAAAGACTGAAGCATTGCCATAAGAAGCCTGTGGTATGTACTGAATTACGTTTATGGATGTATTTACGAGTTTGTGCTAGAACAACCTGTGGAATTAATTGTCTGTTCTCCTTCGTTGCAGGATGTGCTAGGCACCATTCTGTCAAAATTGCCACCTAAGGAAATGGTAAGAACTAGTGTTTTATCAAATGAGTGGAAACATATCTGGACAGTTTGCCCCAAACTCAGATTTGATGGTGCCGCAATGTGCGGCCAAGATGTGGCTGGAACACAACACTATACTCGAAAGTTTATTGGTCTCGTTCGCTGGTCTGAAACTTGGCTGAAACTGGCTGGTTATGTGAGAGAGAAATACTGTAGCGGCTGAAAGATGCATAGTGATTTGTGAGAGAAACCAGCCGACTGGTCTAAAAAAATCAGACCAGCGAACGGTGCCATTGACAATGTCAATGGAATCTTGAAACAATATCACGGCAAGGTGCACTACCGGAATCCTTAAATTTGCCGAGTGTTTTTATGTTTGCCGAGTGTATTCCCTCAGGCACTCGACGAACAAGTTCTTTGCCGAGTGCTGCGATAAAAACACTCGGCAAAAAAAAAAACACTCGGCAAATAAGGGGTTTGCCGAGTGTCAAAAAAAACACTCGGCAAAGATGAGGTTTGCCGAGTGTAAAAAAAAACACTCGGCAAAGAAATAAAATATTTTTCCTGAAAAAGAAGGAGAAGAAAAAAAACACTTTGCCGAGTGCTCAGATCTAGAACACTCGGCAAAGTAATAAAATATTTTTTTAAAAAGAATGAGAAGAAAAAAAAAATAAAAAAAACTTTGCCGAGCGCCCGATCTGAGACACTCGGCAAACAAAAAATATCTTCAATAGCCAGCGCCCTACTCTCCTTCCTCCGCACGCACCTGGCCCCTAGCACCCCTCCCTTTTCTTCCCCGGCACCCGGCCCCCCTCCCCTCCTCTCCCTCTCTTCCCACCGCCGGCGCCCCTCCCCCTCCTCTCCCTCTCTTCCCCGGCGGCGGATCTGCAGCCGGCCCCTCCTCTCCCTCTCTTCCCACATGGCGCCCTCCCCTCCTCTCCCTCTCTTCCCGGCCGGCGGATCTGGTGGCCGCCCTCCTCTCTCCCTCTCTTCTTCCCCGGCGGTGGATCCAGCGCGGCCGCCCCCTCCTCTCCCTCTCTTCCCCGGCGTGGTGGGTGGTGGCGTGGTGGTGGTGGGCGGAGGTGGCGTGGTGGTGGTGGCTCGTGGCGGCGGCCGTGAAGCCGGGGAGCGGAGGCGAGACGCAGGGGAAGGGCGCCGCCGAGGAGACCGACGGCGGCCGGCGGAGACCGGCCGGTGGTGGCTTTTTTTTTTGAAAAAATGTTTGTGATGACTTTTTTTTTTATTTTTCGAAAAAAATATTTGCCGAGTGTATTTTGGGCACTCGACAAATTTGTCGAGTGTCCGACAAAAAAACTCAGCAAACTAGCGTTTGCCGATAACCAGTTTACCGAGCGTCGTTTGTCGAGTGTAACACTTGACAAATCATTTGTCGAGTGTTTTTGTGGCTTCGCCGAGTGCCCCTGGCACTCGGCAAAGCTCCTGAATCTGGTAGCGGTGGGAAGAGTTTGGGGTCAAGTTTGAATTTGACGCCACGCTAGCTGAACATCTCGATTGTTGGGCTAATTTTGCCTTATCCTCACGAGCAAAGAATCTAGCTCTTGACTTGCTCCCGGCCAGGTGGGGGCTCCGTGCTGATAGGTACAGATTTCCCATTGAGCTGTTTGATGGCGAAAGCATATCTCGTCTACAACACCTACAGCTTAGCTTTGTCTTTTGAATCATCTTCCCAAATCTGCGGTTTCCCCGACCTGAAGAAGCTTGATCTACATGTGGTGAGTGTCACCCGTAAGGGTCTTGAAGATATGTTGTCAAATTGCTTTAATCTTGAATGGTTGAGTATAGTTAGATGTCATCTGGATAATGATGAATTGAGGGTGCGTCATCCGCTGCTCCCATTGCTATACTTGCACGTCGCGTACTGTGAGATAAAAGATAGAATTCATAGATTTTTTTTTGAAATAATATTATGTTAATAAGTAATTGCAAATCTAGATGATGTTATAGAAAATTTGCAAGAATATGTGCCTATTGGCACTTTGAAAGCCGACTGGACACTTATCGGCTATTGGTTGGTCGATATGAGCATGTCGCCGTCCTAAATGCATGATTACTCATGACACATAAGTCGGAGAATGGCCACGTCAAACAAATTTGTGCCGATAGCCATATCGGCATCCCAAGGGCCGACTAGCCCGGGCCCGGCCAATCGGCTTTCCTGTGGCCGATAAGCCTCAACCTCTGATAAAGCTAGTTTTTACCTTTGCATTTACTATTATACTAGTGTGCCTGTTGCATGTGATTTTGGCATAGATGCTTCCGTTGGAATCTAGCGAGGAGGCAGCAGTTGAGCAGTGATGGAACTGGACATCGTGTTTCATTTTGTAAGAACTTGTATCAATAAAATTTGAATATGACTATAGTGGAAGATTTAAAATCTTGCAAATGATTATGACTAATTGATATAAAGTTTAACATTCATATGTAAATATGCGAATGATTATGACTCCTCGCGGGAGCGAATATTTCAGGATTTAATTGTATTTGTGCTTTCAGTGGCTGGTGACATTTTCGTCGACAACGAGACGTCTGTGATGACTTCGTCAATCTAGAGAATTTGCAGGCTCATGTTTCGAAGATGCTCTAGGGGTAGGGTTTTCGTGCGTATATTCATAGGGTTGAGTGTGCGTGCATTGTACAACGTAATTCTCAAAAAAGATATTAAATCTAACTTAATATTGAAAGATATTAAATTTAACTAAATATTGTTTTGATGGGAACGTTTTGCAATGAGAAATGTTTTTGATTTCTGGGCTACCTGGCTCTAGAACTAGAATTTTTTATTTTAGCTTAAAACCTAAAATTTTAAAAAGAGTACGTCACAAACTAATTTTTAGAAACTAGCGTTTAGTCGAGCCAAATGTCGTAGGCGACTCATATTACAGTCCCGATGATTCAAACTGTCGGGTTCATAAACCCGGGGTCCCTCGCGGACTGGCTTCACCGCAAAGGCTCGGCCCAAGCAGACAGCACGCAACTCATGGGCCAGCCCAAAAACCTGAGCGACAGGCCGGGGGAGTGATCCAATCTCCGACCGGAAGGCCAGGCCGAGGAGGAAGAGCGCCCGTTTTCTGACTCCGGCCCACCTCTCCGACCGGAGCGCTTGCTCCGACTCCAGACGCCTCCGGACAGCCTTTCCGACCGAAAGGCCTGGCCAAAGCACTACTTCCAACTCCAACCCCACGTTTCCGAACGGGGTATGCAAAGACCCTGCTCACTGCTCTTCTCTGACTGGCGCAATCAGGGCCGACTGGGACCAACCAACCGGGGACGCCCGCTCGGAAGGGACTAGGGAATGAACGGAGAAAGCAAGGCAGGGCGCACAAGTCAAACCGCGATACCAGGGACCGTACCCTGCACGCCTGCAGAAACAGTACTCTGCAGCCTCCCTGACACAAACAGTGTTGTAGGCGCCGATATTTTTCCCTACAGTATTGTGGGCGCCATTAACTCCCATACGGTAATGCACCACCCACATGCCTCTGGACATCGACAGTGTTGTGGGCGCCGGGGTTTATCGTACCGGGTGAACCTGGTGAAACTCCTCACATGCCTCTGGGCATCAACAATATATGCAGGTACCGACGTCTGCCATACCCGAAGAAGACAACACCACCTCCCACATGCATCTGACACTCAACAATAGCATCAACAGTGTTGTGGGCGCCTACCATTATCTCGTACCCGTCGACGTGTGTAACAAGGCTCAGTAGCATACGTACCCTCTCCTTCTCACTTGTAAAGCCATCCCCTTCATCTATAAAAGGGGATGCGCTCCCTCCAACACAGGCAGCCCCTTTAGATTGATTAGATCGACCAAGTTCACTAGTCCACAATCGTAGAACCGTCATGTTCGAACCTCAAGCACACGCTTGAACACTTAGCTCGTAGCGGAGCTCCTATCGCTTTCGGCCCTTCCGACCGGAGTCCGACCGGACCTCTCGTACACCCCATCTTTCTCCTTCTCGTTTGTAACCTTACTGCAAACTTCGAGCACCTGGGCTCAGGAATAAAGTCACCGACCGGCTCAAACTGGACGTAGGGCACGTTGCCTGAACCAGTATAAACCCTGTGTCATTGAGTGCTAGGCCACCTCCGATCACAACATACGGCAAAACTACAAATATTTACGCGTTGGTCACTTTCTGCACCGATAGTTGGCGCCGTCCGTGGGGAGGATGTTATACGTTCAACACTTTTTGGTCATCGGATGGCCCACTTTTCCGCCACCCTCGCCGTGGCGGGCTCAGGCGATACGATTTGCTTCAGCTCACTGGAGTTTCCCGCACTCCCACCTGTTGGGACGTGGGTTCCACCTATCTTCGAGCCATCCCAGGCCTTCCTCCTCGAAAGACTGGACTTCGTTGCCAACCGACTTGGCGTACTACACCTCCGCGAGGAGGCACTCGTCCCGACACCCGTCGGAGGGGCGCCCTCCATCGACTCCGGGACGCACGACTTCGACGACGCGGCATCTGCGCTTCATTCTAAGCAAACTCTCTGCTCAAACCCCGCTGTAAGTAATATGCGTACTATTATTTACTCTTTATCTACTATCTCCCGCCGATCATCCGGAGGGACCGTACTGCCCGCGCCACGAACACCGTACGTTCGGTTCCCCTATGGCCTCACGTCCCCCACGGATGCGTACGCTCAGGGGCTCCGAAGGATGCTGGCGCCATCCCCCTCACATCCGAACTCGTGGGAATGGCGAGCTACGCTCCTGCCACTCTCCATGAACTCCCGGATGAGGAGGGTGAGAGTGGTGGCCCCAGTATCGGCGACATGGCACCTCGCCACCGTCCGTCCCGGGAGTGCGCTATGACGGACGCTCTGGGACAGCCGCCGGTGGTTGTGGAGTCTGCGTAGACTCACACCCCTCCGGACCCGCGTGCGGGGGCCCTCGCGTCTATGCAAGCGCACGCCGAGGAATTATGACAACGGCGGTAGAACCAGCCGCCGCCTGCGCCGGCGCATTCGGTACAGCACGTTGCGCCCCATACGCATGGCCCGGCGGGTGGCGCCCGGGGTCGCACCCGTCAGGTCCAACACAACATCATGAACGAGGGAAACGATCTCCCACAATTCACTCAGGCTGGCCAGAACATCGCTGCTGCGGCGATGCTTCTGCGCGGCATTCCCGAGCCCGTCGACCCCCAGGAGCGGGCAGTCTACTGGAACCTTCGGGTTCTAGTAGAAGCCGCCGCTGTTCAACAGGCGGAGAGCTCCACATCGCGACTTCGACACGCGCCCTCTCTCCCCACTGGGGGAATGGGGATGCGCCAGACGGATCGCTCCATTCGCTCGCCGCTACAGCCGCCAGGCGCGGCTCGGGGGGCGGTAGCCTTACCATGGTCCGACCTGGCGCCTGCTCCACACCAACCGTCGGTACACGAGCAGCCCAGTCTGCACCAGGACGCTCGTAGCATCGTCAGCAACCGGTATCGGGCCCGACACGATAATGATGTCCACCGGGCGGCGGCAAGAGCAGGCGACACGGATCCCGGCCGAACCATCGAGGGGAGCGATGAAACGCGCCCCAGGCACTATCACCGACCGGACGATCGGAGTCCCAGCCCTGAGGGTCCGGGGCCACGGGCCTTTGACCGACGTATCCAGAGAGCGCCGTTCCCACAGCGCTTCCGACCGCCCACCAACATCACCAAGTACACCGGGGAGACAAACCCCGGTATTTGGCTCGAAGATTTCCGGCTCGCCTATCGAGCCGGAGGGGTGGATGATGACTATTTCATCATTCAGTATCTCCCCATCTACGTGGGGGAACATGTTCGGGCATGGCTTGAATTGCTCCCACACGACAGCATACGCGACTGGGCGAACCTCAAGAGGGTCTTCGTCGAGAATTTCCAGGGGACGTATGTCCACCCTGGGAACTCCTGGGACCTCAAGAGTTGCCAGCAGGAGCCCAGTGAATCCCTGCGGGACTACATCCGCAGGTTCTCCCAACGATGTAACTCCCTCCCTGATGTCGTCGACGCGAACATCATCAGCGTGTTCCTCTCCGGGACGACCTACGAGTCCCTAATCCACAAGCTTGGATGCCTAAAGCCCCGTACCACCTACGACCTGCTCGAAGTCGCCACTAACCACGCCTCCGATGAGGAAGCGGTCGGAGCAGTCTTCAACGGAGGCTGGGACAAAGGCAAGGCCAAGCGCACGGACCAAGACGAGGCCCCCTCCACACAGAGGGGCAAGAAGAACAAAAAGGACCGGCGTCGACCGGGCAACACCGCGTTGGTTGTTGCAACTGACTGCACGGGCAAGCAGCCCCAATAGGGCCTATCTGACCACTTCAACAAACTCATGGATAGCCCATGCACCAACCATGCCTACCCCATCAAACACCTCTACAAGGACTGCGAGCTTCTCAAACATTTCCTACGACAGGCCGGCGGGCCGAAAGAAGGAGACGACAAATAGGCGGCAGCCAAGAACACAGCGGGCAAGGACGGAGACGGTTTCCCCAACGCTGATGAATGCATCATGATCTTTGGTGGATCCGACATCATCTGGTCCAAGTGCCAGCACAAGGTACGCTATAGGGAGGCATGCGCCGCCGAGACGGCCGTCCCCTCCTTCCTCAGCTGGTCGGAATCTCCGATCACCTTCGATAAGAGGGACCATCCCTCCCACGTCGTGAGACCAGGACGCTACCCGCTCGTCGTTGATCCCATCGTCCGCAAGAAGCGCCTCACCAAGGTGCTGATGGACGGAGGCAGCGGCCTCAACATCCTCTACGTTGACACCCTCGATGCCATGCGCATCCCCCGATCGGAGCTCCGCCTGGTGGGCTCTCCCTTCCACGGAGTGATCTCGGGAGTGCAGGCATACCCACTCGGGCAGATCGACCTGCCCATCACGTTCGGCAGCCGAGCCAACTTTCGCTCGGAGGTTCTCACCTTCGAAGTGGTGGACTTTCTAGGATCCTACCACGCCATCTTGGGGGCGGCCATGCTACACCAAATTCATGGCAATCCTACACCTACCTCAAGCTGAAGATGCCAGGACCGAACGGCATCATGACCATGAGCAGCGCCTTCTCGCACGTCTTCATGTGCGACCGCGAGCACTACGAGCTCGCCACTGCGGTCGTCAACTCGTCCGAGCTCCCGCGGCTTGGGGAATCATCGATCCCGGTAGTCCCAGACTGCAACAAACCAACCTCCTCGACGGCCTTCCAACCGCTCAAGGAAACCAAGGCGGTGGGAATTGACCCCACCGACCCAACCAAGACAGTTCGGATGGGGACCCGGCTCCCAACCAAATAGGAACGCGAGCTCGTCGACTTCCTACGCGACAACCGCGACGTCTTCGCATGGCAGCCTTCTAACATGCCGGGCATACCATGGGGGGTTGCCGAGCACGCACTGCGCCTCATCCTAGGCTCAAAGCCCGCCAAGCAGCGCCTGCGTCGCTTCGACGACGAGAGGCGCAGGGCCATAGGCGAAGAGATCGCCAAACTCCTGGCAGCCAGATTCATCAGAGAGGTATTCCACTCCGACTGGCTTGCCAATCCCGTTCTTGTTAAAAAGAAGATCGGGAAGTGGAGAATGTGCGTTGACTATACTGGCCTCAACAAAGCGTGTCTGAAGGATCACTTTCCTTTGTCGTGCATAGACGAGATAGTCGGCTCCACCTCGGGTTGCGAGATCCTCTCCTTTCTGGATGCCTACTCAGGCTATCACCAGATCGCGATGAAAGACTCTGATCAGCTCGCAACCTCGTTCATCACCCCGTATGGTTCGTACTGCTACGTAACCATGCCATTCAGCTTGAAGAACGCTGGCGTCACCTACCAAAGGTGCATGCAGCAATGCTTCGCCGATCAAATTGACCCGCTGAATCAGCCTAACCAAACCGAACGACCAAGACCAACGATCACCGTCTATGTTGATGACATAGTGGTCAAAACAGCTCGAGCCTGTGACCTGATCGCAAACTTGGCCTTAACTTTCACGAACCTCCGAAGGTTCAACATCAGACTGAATCCCAAAAAATGTATTTTTGGGGTTCCAAAGGGGAAGCTGCTAGGATACATTGTGTCCAAGCGCGGCATTAAGGCCAACCCCGAAAAAATCATAGCCATCTCCAACATGGGTCCCAAATGCAACGTCAAGGGTGTGCAAAGGCTCACTGGCTGTCTGGCTGCCGTAAGTCGATTCATCTCCCGGCTCGGTGAACGGGGGATGCCACTCTACAAGCTCCTAAAAAAATAGACACTTTCGTCTGGACTGAGGAAGCCCAGCAGGCCCTGGAGAGCCTCAAAGTGTCCCTGACGTCAGCCCCGATCCTCGTCGCTCCCGAATGAGGAGAACCCCTTCTCCTCTACATCATGGGCAGCAACCATGTGGTAAGCGCCGCACTAGTCGTCGAAAGGGAGGAGTCGGGACACCAACTTTAGGTCCAGTGGCCCATATACTTCATCGGCGAAGTACTCGCCGACCCCAAGGTCCGGTACCCCCAGGTGCAGCAACTCCTATACGCCGTGCTGATGGCGACCCGAAAGCTCCTGCACTACTTCACCGACCACGAAGTTGCGGTCGTCACTTCATACCCACTCGGGGACATCATCCACAACCACGATGTCGTGGGACATATCTCTAAGTGGGCACTCGAACTCATGGGCCACGACATGAGGTACATCCCCCGCACCACCATCAAATCTCAGGCCCTCACGAATTTTGTCGTCGAATGGATAGAGGTACAGCTACCGACCCCGGATGTCACCCACGAGTACTGGACAATGTACTTCGACGGGTTCGTAATGGCGCCTAGCTCGAGGGGCTGGAGTGGTTCTGATCTCCCTGGACGGGAGTAGGCTCTGCTACACCATCCGCCTCCACTTTTCAGCCTCAAACAATGCCACGGGGTACGAGGCCCTCATCAACGGACTACGCATTGCCATCGAGCTCTATGCTACGCGACTCTATGTTCGCGGTGACTCGAAGCTAGTCGTTGATCAGGTCATGAAGGAGTCCTCCTGCAAAAGCCACCTCATGGCAGCATACTGCCAAGAGGTGCGCAAGCTCAAGGACAAATTCCAAGGGATCGAACTACATCACGTCCCTCGAAGGGACAACGATGCCGCCGATTTTCTTGCGAAATTGGCTGCCAGGAGGGATCCATCCCCAAGCGGGGTCTTCATCAACGACGTCCACGAGCCGTCTACCCGCATCCTAGAAGGTCCGATCTAGACACACCCCGACGCCCAGCTGGCGCTCGGGAGCTCTGACCCTGACGTGAAGCCAGCACCCGAGGGCTTCAACGCCAACGCCAAGCCGGCACTCGGGGGCTCCGATCCCAGTACCTCCATGACGACGTCACCCGCAAACGTGGCCGTATTGGCACTCGATCAAACCGACTGGCGAGCACCGCTACTCGCCTACCTCCTCGAGGAGGTTCTCCCACCCGAAAGGATTGAAGCCCGATGGATCGCTCGACGCACGAAGACCTTCATCGCGCTCGATGACGAGCTCTACAAACAGAGTCCGTCAGGAGTGCTCATGAAGTGCGTCCCCACCAACCAGGGGAAGCAGCTCCTCCTCGAGGTCCATGCCGGGATTTGCAGACATCACGTGGCCCCAAGGTCGCTTGTCAGAAAAGCCTTTCTCCAAGGTTTTTACTAGCCCACTGCGCTACGAGATGCGGAGGAGGTCGTCCGTAGGTGTGAAGGATGCCAGTTCTACGTTCGGCAAACCCATTTGCTGGCACAGGAGTTCCGAACCATCCCCATCACCTGGCCATTCGCGGTCTGGGGCCTTGACATGGTGGGGCCCCTCAAAAAGGGCCCAGGTGGCTTCACTCACCTACTCGTAGCAATCGACAAGTTCACCAAGTGGATAGAGGCCAAGCCCATTACCAACATCCGCTCGGAGGAGGTAGTCAAATTCTTCCTCGACATCATCTACCGGTTCGGCGTTCGTAACTATATCATCATTGACCACGGGACTAACTTTACCGGAAAGAAGTTCCTAGACTTCAGTGACGGATACGGCATCAGGATCGACTGGGCCTCGGTCGGACATCCACGAACTAACGGTCAGGTCGAACGTGCCAATGGCATGGTCCTCCAAGGACTTAAGTCACGCATCTTCGACCGACTCAACAAGTACGTTGGGCGATGGGTTGCAGAGGTCCCAGCGATCCTCTAGAGCTTAAGAATGACCCCAAACTGATCCACAGGGTTCACACCCTTCTTCCTGGCCTACGGAGCTGAGGCAGTGCTGCCCTCTGACCTCGACCATGGCACCCCAAGAGTGAAGGCTTTCGACCGCGACCAAGCCACGAAGGCTCAACAAGACGCAATCAACCTACTCAAAGAGGCCCGCAAGACGACCGTCATCCGCTCCGCTCGCTACCAACAAACCCTCCGTAAGCACCACGAAAGGAAGATCAGAGGGAGGATACTCGAAGTTAGCAATCTTATACTTCGGAGGACCCAATCAATGAAGGAAAACACAAGCTCTCTCCACCATGGGAAGGGCCCTATACGGTGACCGAAGTAATCCGACCGGGCGCCTACCGACTGGAGGACAACAATGGCAACATTCTCACCAACACTTGGAACATTGAACAACTACGTCGTTTTTCCCCTAAATTTGGTCTAACCGCTTTTTAGTCAACACTTGCCCCTGTAAAGCAACCCAGCCCGAACACTATTAGCTCGGGTCGCTCGGGGGCTCCATAAGGGTATAATACTGAATACTACCTTTCATTTTTACTCTCTTTTTTTCTGTCACATGGTAAACAACTTCATCCTTGAACGGAAGCGCATTCCTTTTCCTTTGATTACCCTACGTAACTTTTGTTCTTACTCCTAACCGAACGCACCCCGCCATGACCTACGGTTATGAGCAGCTGAGCCCCACGGGCCATGCCTAGGATCTTAAAAAAGCTGTAGCCTACGAAACTAACGGGCAGGTACGAAAAAGAAAGGACAAAAAACAAAAGATATGCTAGGATAAGAACAAGGAATGGATAGTGATTCTATCAAAAAACAGTATTGATATATTCATTGATACAAAAAAAACTGCTCACACAGGGACTCACCCACTAACTCAACTATTACATTTTCTACTGCTACTCCAAAATACTACTGCGGCCGCTCAACAACATCGCCTGAACGCCGTCGGACATAACCACCGCCACTGGGGCCCCGCCCGGTTCCGCTCCCTTGACTTCGGTGAGCGCAATGGGTACCTCAAGGGACCTATAAGGTTTCGCTCCCTCGACTTCGGCGAGCGCAACAGGTACCTCAAGGGCATCGCACCCATAGATGCTCAGCAGAAGAGCATGGAGCTCCTGACCTTCTGATGCAGTCGAGGCAGCTCCTAGTCAGGGACGCTGCTACCGAGGTATGGCCGCCATGGCTGGAAGAGATCTCATCAAACTTTATGAACTGGCCAACCTGAGCAATTGCAGGCGCGGAACCCTCCACCGGCATGATCCTGAGCAACTTCCCCTCCGACAAGGCTCGCCCGGTGAAGATCCACCGGAGAAAGTCCACACACGGCTCCATCCCGAAGAAGGGCTCGCAGATGAATCCAGCATCGCCCCGGGCAGCCTTCAGCTCGACATCACGCTCCGGATTCACTAAAGGATCTGTAAGTCCTCCCCCTCGCTCACCCCCTCTCTCACTTAGGAACCGTCGCGGCATACATGCACTCTTGGAGAGAAAGAGGAAGGAGGAGAGACAATAGTTGGAGAACAGGCAAAGGACTGCGACGGAGAGCCCTCTCCCTCCCCCTATTTAAGGAAGAAACATGGTAGCCGAAGAGGGGCAAAAGATCAGAGCGAAAAAACTCTCCCCCTTCCCCCATTCAATGCGGATGGGAAATGATGGGACACACCCTGACCGATGGGACGCACGCTGGCTGACGGAACGACGCCGGGTCAGACGGAATGCCGCCTGGTGAGACGAAACGTGGCCTGGGTATGGCCCACCACTATCGCACGACCGGGTGCAAAAACTAAAACGTCACCACACGCAGGCAGCTCTCCGCATCCCTAGGCGGGACTTGAAAAAACCCAAAGCGGGATCTCCGCCAGGAGAGACCGTCGGGCTTCTTAAGTCGATCAAACGGCTCAAAAAACACACCGAGAGACAGGTAGGAAGCGAAGGGACGCCCCATATAGGCCATACCAACTCCATCATGAACGACGAGCACGGGTCCCGGTCGGACATTTCCGTCTGGATCTCTCCAAACCCCGTCACTCGAGTCATCAAGGTAACACTACCAACGCCCTCTATTTCTTTATAAATCATTTCATACATCCATATGCGCATTCATTCCATTCACCCGTGCCCCTCGAACGATTCGGGCCCTAAACCGCTCGGGGGCTCGGGAACTAAGCATCTCACGTGCAGCGAAATGCATCACAACGCTCCGTGTTGCGTCACGAAGCGGCTGTTGCCTCATTCGACATGAGCAATAACAGAGCCAGGGGATAAAAACGCATATGAGCCCCGTGCGGCCCTCGCCCAGTCTGGCAGACAGGGTCATCTCAACCTTCTCGTTTGATCCTAAGCCTCTGCCAAGCCCACAGAATCTCCCTCGAAGGGGAGGCCATTAGGCCACCTAGGTCGGTCTCTGGAACGACCCAGGCATCTGCCGGGTTGCAGGTGAAGGAGTAATGGAATGTCACAAGACGGTTATGCCGACCCCATCACGAACGACGGACCCGAATTCCACTCGATCATACCCGTTAGCGAACTCACCGAGCGCGTCACTCGAGCCCGAGCGATCGGGACAAGCGACAAAACTCAGCCCCTCCGGTTGTGAGAAACCGAGGACGGGGTAACGCACACAACTCACACCGACCCCTACTAAGGCCCAACAGGGCTCGGGGGTTCAAGACACAAAACACCTGGGTCTGTGACCCCGAACTCGCCCCATCCGGCTACGCTCCGCTGCACTCCAAAACACCCAAGTCTGTGACCCCAAACTCGCCCCATCCGGCTACACTCCGACTATGCTCCAAAAGACTTGGGTCTGCGACCCCAAACTCGCCCCATCCGGCTACGCTTCGACTGCGCTCCAAAACTCTCGGGACTGCGACCCTGAACTTGCCCCATCAGGATCCACGAGCTCTGGTTCACCCGATCCCAAACTAACTAAACTAACTGCCTCAGTTGCACGGGCCGCACCAAGGCCAGGATCCACGACTCCGACTCGCCCGATCCCATGCCGCACACCGACGCCAGGATCTGTGAGCTCTGTCTCGTCCAATCCCTAGAAAAGACTAACTACCTCGTACGACCCCACGACGCGCATCGACGCCAGAAACCGCGAGCTCTATCTCACCCGATCCCTAAAAAACAAACTAAACCGCCTCGGCTGCACAACGACGCCCTGGTTGGCAACTCCGTCTCAACCAAAAAACACGCACACACGCCCACTAAACAAACAACCCCCGGACGGTTCTGCCCGAACCGCCAGGGGGCTCGAGGGCTACACCCGCGGGTGCGCTTGCGCGCACCCGCCGACGAAAACCTCCCCCGTTAGCAACACGAAAACCCCCCAGACGGTTCTGCCCGATCCGCCCGGGGGCTCAGGGGCTACACCCGCGGGTGCGCTCGCGCGCACCCACCATAAAAAATCCCCTAGACGATTCCGCCCGAATCGCCTGGGGGCTCGGGGGCTCCTGTCGGGTTCATAAACCCAGGATCCCTCGCGGACCGGCTTTCCCGCAAAGGCCCGGCCCAAGCAGACAACACGCAACTCATGGGCCAGCCCAAAAACCTCAGCGACAGGCCAGGGGAGTAATCCAATCTCCGACCGGAAGGCCAGGCCGAGGAGGAACAACGCCCGTTTTCTGACTCCAGTCCACCTCTCCGACCAGAGCGCTTGCTGCGACTCCAGCCGCCTCCGGACAGCCTTTCCTACCGGAAGGCCTGGCCAAATCACTACTTCCGACTCTAACCCCATGTTTCCGAACGAGTTATGCAAAGACCCTGCTCACTGCTCTTCTCCGACTGGCGCAATCAGGGCCGACTGGGACCAACCAACCGGGGACGCCCGCTCAGAAGGGACTAGGGAACGAACGGAGAAAGCAAGGCAGGGCGCACAAGTCAAACCGCGATACCAGGGACCGTACCCTGTACGCCTGCAGAAACAGTACTCTGCAGCATCCCTGACACAAACAGTGTTGTAGGTGGCGACATTTTTCCCTACAGTATTGTGGGCGCCATTAACTCCCATACGGTAAGGCACCACCCACATGCCTCTGGGCATCGACAGTGTTGTGGGCGCCGGGATTTATCGTACCGGGTGAACCTGGTGAAACTCCTCACATGCCTATAGGCATCAACAATATATGCAGGTACCGACGTCTGCCATACCCGAAGAAGGCAACACCACCTCCCACATGCATCTGACACTCAACAGTAGCATCAATAGTGTTGTGGGCGCCTACCATTATCTCGTACCCGTCGGCGTGTGTAACAAGGCTCAGTAGCATACGTACCCTTTCCCTCTCACTTATAAAACCATCCCCTTCATATATAAAAGGGGATGCGCTCCCTCCAACACAGGCAGCCCCTTTAGATTGATTAGATCGACCAAGTTCACTTGTCCACAACCGTAGAACCGCCAGGTTCGAACCTCAAGCACATGCTTGAACATTTAGCTCATAGTGGAGCTCCTGTTGCTCTCGGCCCTTCCGACCGGAGTCTGACCGGACCTCTCGTACACCACATCTTTCTCCTTCTCGTTTGTAACCCCGCTGCAAACTTCGAGCACCTGGGCTCAGGAATAAAGTCATCGACCGACTCAAACTGGACGTAGGGCATGTTGCCTGAACCAGTATAAACCCTGTGTCATTGAGTGCTAGACCACCTCCGATCACAACGTACGGCAAAACTACAAATATTTACGTGTTGATCACTTTCTGCACCGACACAAACAATATCAAGTTTGATTAAATATATATTAAAGAGTACTACTATTTGTGATGTATAATAAATATCATTAGATAAAGCATGAAATATACATAAGAAATATATTTGAAAACATAAATGTTGCTATTTCATAACAAAGATTTACATTCTTTTTGGATGGAGGGAGTATTTATGTTTTATCAATTTTTTTGTTTGACCGATTTTTTGTACCATCACAAGTATTTGCAACCTCTCAATGCTTGACAATTGGATAAAAGAAACGTATAATGATATATGCAAATTAAAATGCATGGAAACTATAACGAGTTAATTAAGAAGTAATTGAAAGGGCACATGCTTATGGAAACTATAACGAGTTAATTAATAGTCATGAGACGTGATCTTGCTTTCACCTTCTCTGCGTGGCGGACACGCGCGCACACGCCATGGGAGGGAGTACAAACACCAGATAATAAATAAAAGATGTGAAATGGTGCATAGGCCTATCGGCTCTTCACGAGACGACTGCAGCTCTCGGCTGCTGAGGTACCGACTAGATCTTGCTTTAACTTTTTCACTTGCCACGTATATTGTCGGCCTCTCAGTAGCCGATAAATGCTAGTTTTGTAATTTTATAAAAACAACATCTAGTTATGCAATTATTTATTAAAATAATATTATTTAAAAAAAATCTCAGAATTCATAGCCATGAATCTGCAGACTTTTGTATTCCGGGGGAAGTTGATTCATTTTTACCTCTGGCCTGCTTTGGCACTGAAAGACGTGATGCTCTATAATATTGGCGACATAACTCTTAACTTCGCTTTTACCGCGCTTTCCTTCTTGTTTCCAAGGGCACAGAATATGATTCCGCATTGTTCCTTGCCACTTAAGGTTTGTATCCCACAGCCATTATCATTGAATTGTTTCCTAACATTTTTCTGTTTTTATGACTCCTTTTTTGTTTTCTATCCTTCAGACGCCATTGCCACAAGGAAACGGCTCTAAGTTTTCACTGTTAAAAGTATCTACAACTCAAGTTTTTGGTGTCACCAGAAGATCTCGCTAACCTTCTGTCCTTGGCCTCTTTCCTGAGTGCTGCTCCTTTCATTGAAAAATTAGAGATACATGTAAGTATTGTAATGGTTTACTTCCTTGCAAATGTAACTTGTTATATTTCGTACTTTATAGTGGCATTTATAAGTAAAAAAATGCATTGTCACTATCTTTTGTTTAATAAATGTGTCAAACTACACATGTATACACCTTTGATTATTTGCACATATTTCCTGAGTGCTGCTCTGGCAGTGGCGCGACAGAGTCCCGCCCGCCGGCAGCTCGATGAAGCCCGTGTCCGGCCGTATCACGGGATGCCCCGGGATCGGGAACACGGCGTCGCCCTCCAACGTGGCCTCCTTAATGCGCTGCGCGACCTCGCTGTCGCGGAGCAGCCCCTAGGCGAGTGTCGTCACGACGAGCTACGCGTCGGGCGCCACCCTCCTCGCGTGATACCCCCAATGACGCCGGCCCCGTGGAGGCCGTGGGTCTTCAGGAACGCGATGGCCTTGAGGAGGTCACGCATCCTCTTCTTCTCCTTGACGGGTGGCCCCCACGGCCATGACGGCGGTACCTCTTCGACCAGGCGCCCGGAGAAGATCGACAAGGGAGCGGCAGGGTCGTTCTTTAGGAAGAACCAATGTGAGTGCCACCCCTTGTTGGATCTGGAGAGCTGGCAGGGCATGTACTCGGCTGCCCGCTGCCCCCGGAGGTGCATGCCCATGCATCCCATCGGCACCGGGGTCTCCCGGCCTCTCTCCTTCTTCTTGATCAAGGAGATAGAGAAGAAATATCTCCACAGCTCGAAGTGGGGCTCAATCCCCAGGTACCCCTCGCACATCGCGATGAAGGCCGCGATGTGCTGGATCTCGTTGGGGTTCAAGTGCAGCAGCTTGATCTGATAGTGGTGCAGCAGACCCCAGAAGAACGGGTGGGGAGGAACCGCGAGTCCGCGCTCGTGGAAGAGTGCGAAGGAGACGACGTAGCCATCGGGCGACGCCGACGCATCCTCACGACCGGGCACAAGCCACTCTGCCGCATCGGTCCTCCCGCAGAGAAGACCACACTTGACGAGGCCCTCCATGCGCGCATGGGTAACATCGGAGCGGTACCACGAATCCATGGAGGATGGAGGCGGCTGCGGAGAAGCAAAGGCGGCGGCGGAGAAGCGGAAACTACACATCTAGTGCTCCGACGGCGGATTAGCAAGCACAACAGATCCGAACGGTGGCGGCGGAGAAACGAAGAAGGTAAGGCTAGTGTTTTGGCGTGCAGAAATGTGAAGGGGGAGGTCGCTATTTATGGGACGGAGCGAGGCGAGAAGGCGAACCGTCCGTCGAGGTTCACGCGCCCACTGCGCCGCGTCATGTCACCTCCCTCCGAAGATCGTGCGCACGCTATCTCTGGCCGCGCCCTCGAAGGACACGCCGGATGATGGTTCGCCCGGTCGATGGGCCAAGAATCATTGCAGGTAAGGAGGGATACAGAGTTGAAAACGCTCCTACGGCCCCCATTCACGCCTAGGAGTTTGAAGGCTGGCCCTCCGACGGGTTCATAGTCATTCTGGGGCGCCCTTAGAGCGAGGGGTGGAAGGGGATGGGCCCACTAGCGGCCAGTACCTAGACGCACGAGTGCCACGGGCATCCCGGCCCATGTTCGAGTTTTGGTTGGTTCCTAGTCCATGGTTTTTCCTCAAAGAAAGGCAACAAGCCCTTGGGACCGGTCGAACGAACCCAAGAACTATATGGATTGGCCGCCAAGAGTCTAGAGTCGGTCACCAGCTGAC
This sequence comes from Miscanthus lutarioriparius, assembly GCA_904845875.1. Taxonomy (NCBI): domain Eukaryota; kingdom Viridiplantae; phylum Streptophyta; class Magnoliopsida; order Poales; family Poaceae; genus Miscanthus; species Miscanthus lutarioriparius. Next base: position 105,933 of record CAJGYO010000553.1, read on the forward strand.
CCATGCCGGACCCTCGCGAACGGGAAGCCGGGGCCCCACTCGGACTAGCCCGTTAACAGCTCACCGAGCACCATGGTTTGTCCATCGAGAAAAAACGTGGTACGGCTCAGCCCCTCTGTTTTATCAAAAAAACGCTTGAGGGATGTCGATCACAAAGACGAGCCGACCCTCGACCAGACCCTTGCTATGCACGGGGGCTCGAGGGAAGTTGGACTCGCAAGGAGACCGAACATGTGGTCGCAGTACGACGATGGACCGATCGGATCCTAGGGGACTGAAATCAAGAATAATATTTTCGACCTCCCGAATCCTATGGTTACATGCCCCCTAGAAGACCAATCGTGACAAAAGGGAATCGCCGTCCTACCAGGACACGCCGCGGTCTAAAAAAAGAAGACCAGGGCCCTCAGAGTCCTCCCGTCCAGAAAAGCCTCCAAAGGAGTATTCTACTCCTCCGTAGGCTCGGGGGCTACTGTCGGGTATCGATAGTAGGGATACCCAAAGCAAGGAAGTTAGCGCTCTCGGATGGCTCGAGATGTATTAAAAGGTCTCGCCCGACCCCAAGGTCGCAGGCTTCGTCTCGCCTGACCCCTTGGACGCAGGCGCCGTCTCGCTCGATCTCAAGGACACAGGCTCCATCTCGCCCGACCTTGAGGACGCGGGCTCCGTCTCGTCCGACCCTGAGGACGCGGGCTCCATCTCGTCCAACCTCTTGGGTGTGGGCTCCGTCTCGTCCAAGGTCGCGGGCTCCGTCTCACTCGACCCCTTGAGTGCGGGCTCCATCTCGCCCAAGGTTGCGGGCTCCGTCTCGCCCGACCTCGAGGACATGGTTTTCGTCTCGTCCGACGGGGACCCATACCGTCGTCAACCACTCCAGGTCCAAACGTATGGGGCCTAGGTCAAAACTCTGATGCTAGGGAAGAGGCTGGCACGCCTCGATGTAACCCGTGGCCATGACGGGCCATACCTGGGGATTTGCATCAAGAACAGTGTCGGACGTGCCGGTGCTGTCTTACCTAATCCTCGTACGGATGCTGACAAGCGCGTCAGTTCACCATGATGTCCACCGGGATGGAGTGAAACGTCATGACCGGCAGATGACGCCTGCGCAAGGCGCTAGTGACAAACAGGGCCGCGACATGGAGCCGTCCCTTTTGACATCTACAGAATCAGTGGGACCCACATGAAGGAGAAGAAGGACCCAGCAACCCTGAAAACCTTCTTCTCTCTCTCGTTCTTCTACTTTTCCTCCTCTGTAACCCACGCTTTCCCTTCGTCTATAAAAGGGGAAGCAGGGCGCCCCATGGAGGGAGGGGAAAAACATCGGAACATGGAATCTCAACACAAGAGCACGACACGAGCACACGGCTAAGCGGCAAGCGAGCTCTCAGCACCCGTTCACTTCTTCCACCAGAGACCTAGGATCCTCTCCGTCTCTTGCCTGTTTGTAACCCCTACTGCAAACTAAGTGCCGGTAACATGAGCAGCAGCGAACTGGACGTAGGGACGTTCCGTCCGAACTAGTATAAACCCTTGTGTCCTCCGAGCACACCATCCGAACCAGACGCGTAAATACAAATTTACTCATCGGTGATCCGAAAACACCGACACGGACATATGCAAGATGAAGACAACTTATATTGGCAACGTGCTACTGTTGCATATGCACAGAAGGGAGGGCAGCAATAGCTTCAAAACCCAACAAGCAGCAACTAATAACCCCTTCCACACGGTGACCTGAAAATCAGTAACGGTGGCTCCTAAGGGCACACGTAAATTCTGTAAATGCAACTGCAGTCTATAAACACCATGTACCAAGCACACATCAGCAGGACGCCCCCATGCCGCATCCCTCGACGCCAGACGCTGCGAGAGGACGCCTTTAGGCCAGATCCGGTGGGGGAATGAACAGATCCGTCCATGGAGGCCCTGGATCCGGTCGTGGAGGCCTCGAATCGACCCCAACAAAGGTTGACATACCCTGGGGAGCACCCTCACACCGTGCCCAGAGCAACGAGAGAGGAGGTGGGAGAGGCAGGGGCGCTCACCTTGCGCCGCCGCCGCGCGCGGCCAGGGCTGCCGTGCTAGGGTTGCTGCGCACGGGGGGGTTGAGCCATCACGCGCGCGGGGCCTGCCACGCCCGGACGCCAGCGGCGACGGGCCCACCCTAGCCATAGATAGGGAGAGGGAGGACTGGAGGAGAGGCGGGCACGAGAGAGAGGAGTGTGTGCTGTGAATCAGAAGCCGGATATATATTTGGTGTTGAGTAGAAGGGGAAGCAACAGAAGCTACAAGAAGATGCTCCGGACAAAAGCGGATTCAAGCAACATCTATCGTAGGATCGAAAATCTGATGGCCAGAATTAATCGAAGTGACATGTAAGCTCAGGTTGAGCTCCTGCGGTTCTTGTCTTTAGATTTGACGCGGGCAAGCAACGCGTCAGCTGCTTCAACGCACACAACGCCGCGGACGCCTCATGGTGGTGCGGGCCGGCGGGCCGCCCAGCACCAACCAACTCATCCTCGCCTTCGTGCCCCCGCTCTTCCTCTTCGTCGGCACGCTCGTCACCGCCGCCCGCGTCGCCGACGACCTCGACGACCGATTCCTAAGGGAGGTACGAATACGATACGACTACCACTACCACGCGCTTCTGTTACTGCTAGCAGCTGCTGCGAACTCTACTAATCAGTTGTTAGCTTCATTCCTCGTTAATTTGCTTCAATTCGTCCTGTCACCCAGTAACTGCGCGTCAGTAACGGATTGCGTTACTATTATCATTATTATTTGCACCTCGCAAGTGAGATTCTGGTGATGATTTTCGTCTAGAAGTAAAACTGTTAGCAAGCAGCCAAGCACCATGCGCGTCTGATTGTAGTTATAGTTGTACCTGCGAATAAAATTGTACCTGCATATACGGGAGAGCATGTGCTAACTCAAGAGACATACATACAGTGTTAATTAACACTTGGCCAAACGGCTGCCCGTGCATGCGCAGATGGAGATAAACCGAGCGATACTGGAAGAGAACGAGGCGTCCGACGAGGACGGCGCCGGTGAGGAAGACGACGACGGCGACATTATTGTGTACGACGACGGGGAGGAGGAAGAGCTGCCGCCAGTACCGGTGGAGGAGAAGGAGCCCGCTGTTGTTGGTCCACGCACCAGGAACAGGCCGAGAAGACGAGTGTAATCAGACGTTCTCTTCTCCATGTTCGTTCAGACTTCAGAGAGAGTTTAATTAGTTTGGCGATTGACTCTCTTCTTGGAAATATATATGCTCGCAAATACCAAAGTCTGATCGGTATAGTTTTCCAAATGGCACTAACACTGTGGGCCGGCACGGGCACGGCACTAAAAAGCACGGCCCAGGCCCGGCCCGGCCCGGCCTGCTTCGTGCCCGTGCCTGGCACGGCCCGGCAATGATGCCGTGCTCGGCTGCCACCTCGCCCGCTTAGCACGGCCTGTGCATCGCAGACGGCAAACAGGCGGCACGGCCTTGGCACTCGCTCCAAGCAAAGGATATAAGCCAAGCGCCCCCCCTCCCCGACGACGTAAACCCTAGCTCATTTGTTTCAGCTCCCTCTCTCTCTGTCTCTCGCTTCTAACCTCTGCGAGCAGCTCTCTCCTCTCTTCGTCTCCCTCTCCGGTGGTGTCTCCTCTCTTCTTCTCGCCTCCGGTGGCATCTAGAGCCATTCTTTGGCGGCCGGGCACGGGCACACGGCACGGCTTCGTCTTGATCTCGCCCGTTGATGTAGCCTTGTCGTCCACCTCGTCGCGTTTCCCCACGCGCCACGCCGCCAGATCGACGAAACCCTAGCTCATTTGTTTCCAGCTCCCTCTCTCTCTGCCTCTCGCTCTAACCTCTGCGCGAGCTGCTCTCCTCTCTTCGTCTCCCTCTCCGGTGGTGTCTCTCTCTTCTTCTCGCCCTCCGGTGGCATCCTTGTCGCCCACCTCGTCGTTTCATTCGTCACCGTCGTCGACCTCGCCTTGGGCCCCTAAGCAACTCGGTGCTCGGATGTCGGTAAGTTGAGCTTTGCTCCCCTCCAGATCTGGCTCTTCCTCTCTTATCCCCTCCTCGGATCTCGATCCGATGTGCTCCCGTCCCTGTAGGGTCCCCTCTTGATTGCAGATCCGTCGAGGAACCAGAGGGCAGATCCCGTCGTCGACGTCGCGTGGCGTTCCCGGTGCTCCTACCGCCAAGGTATCAGAACCCTAACCCTAACCCTAACCCTAACCCTAACCCTAACCCTAACTAGATCTGCTCATCGATTCTTTGTTTATGTGTGAAGCCGTTGAGGAACCGGCGCCATGAGTGACGATGGCCCGCTCCTCCGACGAGACCGTTGAGGTCGGCGCCAACGATGAGAGGCGGATGTGCGGGCTAGCCGGAGATGACGACGAGGATGACTGCATGAGGACGCTGCGAGAGCTGTTCGGCCGTCGCGTTGAGGATCCCATTGTAGTGGTGATGATGGCAAAGCAATGATGCAATAGGGGGCGAAGAAGAAGAAGGAGAGGATGACAACGACAACAAGCGCTCACGTCCTTCTACCTCGGCTGTGTGGCTCGATTTTAAGAAGTTGTTCAAAAAAGGTCCCAAAGGTAAGAAGGTAAGGTATGCCGCTCACGCATCCATCGCAATAAGCAAGATCTGCTCTCTCTAGTGGTGGCTTTGGTCACCTCACTCGTCATAGGGACAAATGTGTTAAGAGGAATGAGAAAACTCGCATGACTCGGTCTCGGATATCTTTTAATCCTCGATGGTAGTATGCGTTCTTGGAGAGTCTGTGTCCTATTGTTGCTCGTGACCGAATCGGGTTCGATTGCTTTGTAGACTTGATGTGCCTATCTGTATGGGTGAAACCGATGCTTTTATGATTACATTAGAAATGCTCATAATCCAAAGTTTGTTCCTGTCTCTAGACAAACCACCACCAGAGACATAGTCAAATACTTCACTGATAAAAAGACTAAGCTTGTTGAGACTCTTAGTTCATCTGTTATAAATTGTGTTTGTCTTACCTCTGACATTTGGTCTGGTAATGCCAAAGAGGACTATCTTAGTGTGGTTGCTCATTACATAAATCCTCGATTGGCAACTAGAGAAGAGGGTGCTTGGTCTTGTGCTTATTGATGTGTCCCATAGTGGACAAAACATTCTTTGAAAAGGGTTATATCTGTGCTTGCTGATTATGGTTTGACTGAAAAGGTCTTTGCTGTTACTTTGGACAATGCCTCATCTAATGTTTCTGCCATGCGTACACTTAGGCCTGTACTATCTAAATATCTTGGTATTGAAGTACCCCCTGATAATGATAGAAATGATAGAAATGAAACCGATAATGCAGTTAGTACTTTGTTTATGCATCATCGGCAGCGTGTCATATCATAAATCTCATTGTTAAGGAGGCCCTTAATGCTCTTGACCTTTGATTGAAACATTTAGAACTGCAATATCATTTCTGAACTCATCTAACCGGAGAATTGCTGCATACAAAAGTTAATCAGATTACACCGGTGTTAGACCTAGGAAATTTCAATGGACATGGAGGTAAGGTGGAATTCTACATATCGATGCTCAAGCATTTGTTTCCTCACCAGACTCCTTTCACTACCTTCATGCATGCTCACTATCCTAGGGGTGAAGGTGGTGGTTGCTTTTAGCCCGATGAACATTGGGCTGTTGTACAAAAAGTATTTAAATTTCTTGAACTGTTTTATGATGCTACTGCTGCTTTTGTCTGGTGTGTACTATCCTACATCTCCATTTATGATTCATTATCTAGTTAAGATTGCTATACACCTAAAAAACTATGGTAATGACACTCACCTCGGACATGTGATTCAACCAATGATAGACAAATATAATAAATCTTTGGAGGAATATTCCTTTGCTATATTCTTTTGCATTCATCTTAGATCCTAGAGCTAAAATGAAAGGTTTCAGTGATCTTGAGGAGGTTGGGTAGCCTTACCAAGACATCCTATGAAACTTACCACTTGCCACTAGAGCTCGACTAACTGATGTTTACAATAAGTATGAGGAGAAATTTGGATCTGTTAGGTTGAGGAGGACTGTCCCTCCTAACCTGTCTGGTAAGAAAAGGTCTGCTTGGGATGAGATTTATGATGATGATGAAGGTGATTGTTCTGCAGGTGGTATCCATCCTCTATCTGGTACTCTTAATCTGTCTAGACATACCTCTGCAACTGCCCTACTGCATGCTGCAAGTTCTTCTAATAATACTTCTGAACTGGTTTCCTACTTGGACTGTGACACTGTTAGCCAGTTAGATGATGATTTTAACTCGTTGAACTGGTGGCATGAGCACAAACTCACTTATCCAGTTCTGTCAATCATGGCTAAAGATATTTTAACTGTTCCTGTTTCTACCATATCTTCCGAGTCCACTTTTAGTATGAGTGGCAGGATAATCGAGGAGCGGCGGAGGAGGCTGAAGGTGAGATGGTGGAGATGCTCACCGCATCAAAGATCGGGAGGCGGTGAGGCAAGGATGCAAAAGACACAATGTGGAAGACCGGGGAGCTTGAAGAAGCATTTGAAGAACTTTATCTTGATTAGTTGTCTTAGTTATCATTTATGTCTTTGGACTGTAATATCTTTGGACTTATGAACTTTGATTTAAGGACAATGAACTTAAAAGGAGCTAGGTGTACTTTTTTTTCCCTGTCTAGGGTTTCTCACAAGGGTGAGTTTTACCTAGATGAGTTTTTAATGAGGCGACCATTGCACTAAAGCTCCAATAAAATTTTATTTTGTTCTCTCCAGTCATTTTCGTGTTTGTTATCTTCTGAAGTTTCAGTTAAAGTTTGAACTTGTATCTCTGCTGTCAAAGTGTGATCTTCTAAAATTTGATGTATTGTACAAGTTTCTGTTAAAATTCTGAAGTTTCTGAGGTGTTTGACACTTTTAGTGTTAGTGCCGGCACGAGCACTACGGGCTGCCGTGCCCAGTGGCACGGCACGGCACGCCTAAGCCATGATAGTGCCGTGCCTGGGCCACTGAGTCGGCACGGCGGCACTATCAGGCACGGCACGGCTAACATGCCGTGCCGCGTAGTGCCGTGCCTGGCCGGGCCGTGCCTGTCCGTGCCCGTGCCAGTGCCGTGCCGGGCGGCCCGTTTGGCCATATATACTGATCGGCAAAGAACTGCACGAATGTTATTATGTATAGTTAGCCAAAGCTGCAGTCTAGTATTTTTCATTTTTTTTAAATGTGCGTGCGGTCACACGTACAGTTGGACCTATTCACCTATATATTGCTAGATGAAGCAAGCGCAGAATACACAGGTGTTGGTTCTGATTTACAGGCAATTAATACATCGCATCCGTATACTCTGCAGTCCTGCAACCTTTTTTTTTTTCCGAAAGAACGGCAAAAGCTTTGCCGCGATTTCTATTAGAGGATGAAAGAAAAAAAAAGTCAAATGCCCATCCAGTTTTTTGAGCAAAAACTAGATCTAAAAACCATACAACTCAGAAGAGTGCACCACTCGTCCTAACAACTTTGGTACAACAATTGGGCAACTATCACAACTCACACCACTACTTCATCCAACTTGGTCAGAACGACCCAACTAAACAACTCAAATATCTGCAGTGCCGGTTGTATGTTTTGGCAGGATGATCCATGACCTCGTTGCATTGCGTTCTTGATGATATATGTATATGTTTGTAGTGTATGTACATGTATCTAATCTTTAGAGTTTTATAGCAAAGCACCGGTCCTTGCATTAACAAGGACAAAAGGTTTACAACATCCAGGTGGATAACACCTTCCCAATTAGTCCACAAAGCACACAGCTACAAAGACCCCTAGAACTAACTCTGGGCATAATTAACCGAAGACCGAAGACCGAACCGAAAAGACCAAGACCGAGACCGAAAAGTTCGGTCATGAGTTCGGTCCTGGCTCTCAACTAACCGAAGTAACCGATAGAAGTTCGGTCATATGTGTCGGTTAACCGAAGTGACCGAACTGACCGTAGTTCTGTAGACTTCGTTCGTAATGTCATTATGTGTGATTGTGATTTGTGAGAACTGAGAAAGTTGTGTGCTAGAACTTATCATAATAATGTGTGGTTTGTTTTATATATTGTGTTGTTATTTTTTTGCCTTCAAATAGCAAGCATGCTGTTGAAAATTGCTATAGATTCTGCTATTGTTTGTGGCTGCTACTCAGGTCCGGTTAGTTCGGTCGTGACCGAGACCGAACCGAACTAACCGAGACCGAACTTCCTCGGTCTTCGTTTTTTGCAAAGACCGATCGGTCCCAGGTTTCTGATGACCGAACTGACCGAATGACTGAGGAACCGAACCGATCGGTTCGGTCTGACCGAATGCCCAGGGTGACCTAGAACACCACATTGCACTCAAGATCAATTGCATGCCCCATTCCAATCCCAACTTTAAAACTCGGGCTGTGGGGGATAGCATGCGGCCCAAGCATCTCGCATTAAGGTATATGACTTTTCACCCAGTTCGAGAAAACCCCCAAACCTCGTACCCCGCACGCACGCAGGGGCCTGTTACCGTGTGAGTGGACCAGTGCCGCAAACCTAAGTTTTGGATAACATGGGATAGACGAGGGTTTTTTTTTTACCTCCGGCACCCCTTGGGGGATCGAACCCAGGCCAAGAGGTGCCACCCGGAGTGCTTGACTTGCATCCTTTGGCATTCCGATCCCAACTTCAGAAAACTAATCCATTTCCCCTCTTCAAACACCTCCCCGTAGGCGAGAACTCCACCAAGTGACTTTTGGCTCCAACCAGGACATCTGTCAATTCCCAATCAGTTGCACTATGATACGGGAACTTCTCCCCTTTATCAACCACTTGGTTTAGCCATTTAGCCCTGGAGGTCTGATGGCTAAATGTTTCAGCTTCTACAGCCTTGTATTGAATTTCAGGATTTTTTTTTTCAGTGGGCAGAGTATACTCCAGAGCCCTGGAGCATGACTGTTATCTTTAGGAGAAGGGATTGCACATTTTTCCAAAGAGTTCCCTCAAAGCAAAGACTGTTTCTGAACTTGCAAGGGGCAGCAGCACAAAACATATTTTGCGTACTAAAAACCTTTTGTTACTTAAACACAACTGTTGTCCCACTGAAAGAAAATCAGCACCTAAACTTTTATCTAGAGTTTCAGAGAGAGCACCACAACTGCTTAGCTACAACACAGTCAAAGAAGAGGTTAAAAACCTATTCAGGTTCACTGCAAAATAAGCGAGAATGATCCTCTACTTTTTTCTTACACTAAGGTTGTCCCTCGTCAACAGTTTATTTTTAGAAATTAGCCATAAGAAAAAATGAGCTCTAGGAGGTATCTGAAGACTCCAAACCGCCGGAACATGTACAGGTAACACCCCTATGAAATTAATCACTTTATAGAGGGATTGAGAGGAACATACACCATTAGAATTAAGCTGCCAAATTAAGCAGTCTCTTCGTCAGACAAACAAACTATAGAAGCTAATTAAACTACTTCTAACCAAAGGTTCATCAACATGTTTTCTAAAGGTGCATTTAAGATTTGTTCATCCCAAAGATTAGCCATCGTTTTCGACTTTCCATTGACCAGAATATAAATTTCCCAACACTGTATGGCTAAAGGAGAGGTTCTTAACCAGTTATCCTCCCAAAACTTAATCTTCTTGTCGTTACCTATTTTCCATCTAAGTCCCATTTTCGTAGCAGAGGCTGCCCACAGCAAGCCTTTAAAAAACAATGAAGCCCCCCAAGAGTCGAGTTGCCCGTCTCCATTACTTGTGACCATATAGATCGTATCTTCTAATCCACAAGGCTAACAGATTGAGATTTAAATCTCTCAAATTTGGGATCCCGAGCCCTCCAACATCTTTTAACATACTAACACTCTCTCAATTTGCAAGATGATATGTATCTAATTTTGAATCTAATTTTAGATTGATTCTAATGATATACTCCTATTCAATAATGATCGATGCATAATGTCAAAGACGAAAGTCTTATCCCCCTCTGGGTTGTTCCAAATTTTGGGAGTAATTAACCCCCATTTCCCTTGAGCCTCTGCACTAGGCTGCGCCACTCGCGCGTGTAAAACTGATGACTATTCTCTATCCTTCTTATTAATGAAATGCCGGGCAACTGGGTCTTTAAAAAAAAATAAAAAAGAAACCATATATATAACTATCAGAAAATTGTATATTGGCCTTTCAAAAAAAAAAAACCATATATATAACTATCAGAAAATTGTATATTTAGGACTCCAATCGTTGCACTTACATGGGCAAAGAAGAAATAAACCAAGAATGTACGTCTTGTTATTCATCTTTACGAAATAATCGAAGCACTTGCCTTACATGGATGCACTTTGCATTTTACAGGCAGTTTATTCAATGTTTTCGTATGTAGTTTAGGGTATATATGTGTATATCTATATATCTCGTTATTAAATTATATATGTCTTGTTCGATAGATCGTGTATATATGGACCCGCGAGTGCGTCCCACTTGTTTTTTAGGAGAAATTGATGGGGTACGCCGGGGATTTGTCCGGGTTGAAGAGTCCGAAGTGCCTCTCCGTCTCGGCTCCAGGCTTCTGGTCCTCGTTGAACATGGCGAAGATGTAGGTCTCGATGGATCCAGGGCGCTTGGGCGTGCCCTGCCCGACATGGTTGATGAGGTTCTGATTGTAGGTCTGCGCGTTCCCCGGAGTGGCGGCGTCGCCGCCAGCCGACGGCCACCCGCTCGGAAACGACGACGCCGACGTTCCCGGCGCCGGCGTTCTCGAGCGCGGAGACGAAGGTGTCGACGAGCGCGTCGAAGAGGTTCTGGTACGCGTTGCCGCCGTCCTGCACGACGGTCCCCGGCGACGTGAAGAGCGCGTAGCTGAGGTCGATCTGGGCCTCGTTGCCCGTGTAGGAGAAGTACGGGTACACGTTGCAGAGCAGCGGCGCCCCGTGCTCTGCAGGTACTGCGCGATGGGTCCCATGTACCCCTGCGAGAAGCTGCCCTGCGACGGCGGGAACCCCTGCGTGACGCCGCTCTGCACCGCCGTGGACACCTTGATGTTCCCCAGCCCGGCGTTGGCCAGCGCGGAGTTGACGTTCTTCATGGCGGGAGGATGCTGTTGGTGTCCCCGCCGGAGACCTCGTTGCCCACGGCGATGTACTTGAAGTTGACCCCCGGGAACGCCTGCACGTTGCTCTGCACCCACGTGGCCGCCGCGCTCGGGTCGGAGGCCAGCGAGGAGAGGGCCGAGTTGGGCACGTCCATGATCACCCCGATGTTGCTGCCGCTCAGCGCGTTGAGAGCGTTGGTGTCCGGGAAGTAGATGCGCATCTGGTTGATGCCGTTGGACCGGTAGAGTTGCACCACGTCGCTCGCCGACGGCAGGTTGTCGCCGTTCACGCCGTAGCACACGCCGATGGCGTGGACTCCTGTCAACCATGCAGATCATCGATTATTAGCATTGCACTGAGTACATTACGTACGTACGTTTGTGTACGCAGTGTATGGTATGGATAGCTACACATGAACCTAAGAGTTTGACAGCACATGGGTCGCGTAGTACTGTGTACCTGTAGGAATGGCTGCAAATGCTCCGAGAAGCAATGCCAGTGCAAGCATGGAAGCCACACCCTGCTTCGCCATCTTGGAAGGATCAGGATCAGGATCACTTGTACTCCTACGTTTGCAGCAGTTACAAACAGGTAACTGTAAACGATGCTGCACTGCACTGCACTGCACTCTGCATGCAGTTCACCGAGGAATCGGGGCCCTATTTATAGCTAGGAGAAGGGCACGCCGACGTCGGGCAATGCAGGCCGTTCCAAGGCGGCCAGCAGGGCAGTATCCAGTTGGGCAGGTCACACGATAATAGCCATTCAGCAAAGTCTCCGGTCGATGGATTGGATTTTCCAAGTTTTTCCACCACTACGACGTCGTCTATTATACGTAGCGTAGCCATCTCTCTCTAGTTTTATTTATAGCATGTACGTACTAGTTGTAGCCATCGATTACCGATCTGGGACTAAATCTAACGGTAGCTATGCCCGAACGAAGGCCGCGCATCCGAACGCGGCAGTCGCGATCCCGGGTGGCCTAACACACACCACGCCACACGGCGCGGCGGCGGGCGGCGAAGAGGTCCTCCGCCGATAGCGGCCGGTGGCGCCGGACGCTGCATGTACCACGTAGAATACAAAGGCGCGCGTTGGAAGGGCTCGTGGAATTTCTGGCCGAGCTCACCGGGCCCTCTGCCCCGTTTGACGGGCCGTGGCGGCTTCTTATCTTTGGTCGCCTGCCGTGCCAGCCCCTGCGACTTGTTGCTTGTTGCGTCTGCTTCTGCTCTGCTTGCCCGGTTGCCACCCATCCACCGCGTCGCGTGCGTGCCAGCTTTCGTCGCGGCCTCTCCCCGTCGGTTTCAGGGCAGGGGTGCCGGGGGAGCCGTGAACCCTGTTCAGATTTTGGAAGAGGAGATCAGGAGAGGCTGCGCTGCGTACTGCGTTACACATATTCCTGTCCCGCTTGCTCGCACTGCATGCCGCCGTGCAAGCTCGGTGCGCTCTCCAGCCAGCCCTGTGTGCTGAGAAGACAAGAGGGGTAAGCATGTGAAAGAAAAAGAAATGGAGTGAGGTTTCTGCATAAACGAAGGGGTATGGACTTGCAGTGAGTCACTTAAAAAGTTTAAGGACCTAATGGACCTCTAGTACATTTTACTCTTTTTCTTTCTTTCTTTGTTTTTGTTTTGAGGAAAATTGGGGCCAAGATGTAAGCATCAGCATATAGCAGAGGAAGAACAAGAGCAAGCAGCGGATAGTTCAGACAGATGAATCTTAGAACAGAGAAGTATTTAGATACAAGACAAGTTTTATATCATATCATTCTTAATCTCTCCTCTCTCGCCAGAGCTAGACTTATACTACTGGGCTACGTTTCTGTCCGTGGATGGCGACGGCAT